>REGL01000328.1:79411-133635 GCA_004194395.1 Aurelia aurita complex sp. Pacific
GACGAAGTTGGCGCTTGTCCTCTTGAGGAAAGCGTGAAACAGATAACTGTAAAGAAAGAGATGATTTTCTACGTGTATCGTCACGTGACATGAAGTGGGTGTATACAACCATAAAAGGTTACATCTGCATAGGTTTCAAATCTTTGAAAAGATAATGCAAATAAATAAGAGATCTTTTTCTACCGTTGAATTTTTTGGTATCTTGGTTATTTTCAAAATACAGCATTTTCTTCTTATGAAAAGAATTCAAGAAATGCTTAAAAGAGCAAAATCAGCGTAATTTCTGAATTATTTGAAGAAAAATGGCAGAATTTTTAAGGAAGCCGTACCGTAGTTTAGCAAGGGCTGTCATACATTCGTAAATAGCAGTTGGTCACTCTTCTCGTTCACGATATATAAATTTGATCAAATCTGATGACCTCACAATCTCAAAGAAGTTGACATATAGAAAACTCAGTAGTTTTGAAAATAATCAACATATCAAAAAGTCAAAGGTAGAATTGTTGTCTTCAACGTAGTCTTGAAAGTACCTAAAATCCATCTCAAGGAGTACAAGGACCTAAAATGCAGAGTTACGTCATAAAGTATGTCTTACAACACAATGCTCTTTACAAACGGGGATTCATTTTTTACTCACCTTGTGAGAATTTGGTAGGTTTCCAGATATGATAAATTCGATAAGTTTGCACAGCAGCGCTGAGAAATTAGTCAAATCGTAATAAGTCATTAAATTATCAGGAATTCGTAACTAGATTACAAGGATAATCCTAGATTTTATGATTGCAAAGCCAACCTTCAAAAAGATTGATCTGCATGAAAAGTACACGATTTTAACTTGTAATCTTTCTGCTCGTGGGTTTCTAAGCTTCTTTCTTTTCAAAGGTGTGCCCTTTGATTCTTAATTCTTCTCTATGATAGAGAAGAATTCCAGTCAAACTTCATCGTACTGGGTAAGTCTCGTTTAATTTTAAAACACTCTTCAAGGAAATGAAAACGCCATAATAAAAGCTCAACATGATAACATCTATGAACATGAAGGGATTCTAGACAAGGAGTAAGTTTTGGTATCTTTTCCAAAAACCTATCACAGATTGTGCTGCTTTGCTACTTCTGAAGGAGTACATCGTTACGAGTAAACCTGAAATTGGTTGATCTAGTCATAAACAAAAACAATGCAAGCCGCAAGAATTGCTATGAAACCCTGGTAGCTAGCTGGCTCGTTGTGCATGCAAGATTAGGCTGTTAAGAGCAAACATAAGCATAAATCCAATGAAGAAGGATATATCTAAACTTCTGCTTCGGCCATTTAATTTTTTTGGTTCAGGTAGAAGTTTAGATATACCCTTCTTCTTTGGATTTATGCTAATGTTTGCTCTTAAAAACTATTTCTGGAATGCACAACGAGCAAGTTAGCTACCGTGGTTTAAGATTAACTTTTGCGGCGACCAGGCACAGAATTTCCTTTGTCTGCAATCGCTAATCACTTTGTACCAACGTCTCAACCAAAGGTAGCGGATCCTTTTGTAAAAACTATCTGTCCTTGTTGTTGCCAGTACCAAGGACATTCTGTTTGTATTGTCACATGAATATTGTTGTTGTCTGAGCCTGAATCTTGGTTAGCCCAAAGAAGAATTTTTCGAACGCAAATGTGAAGTAGCAAAACTAGACTATTTATAAAAGGGTGAATTTTGTAAACAAAGGGTAGAGTTCTGTTAAAGTTTTGTCAAGACGAAGCGATTTGACAGTCTCAAGAATAGATTTCACACCTCTAGTGCAACCAACCATAATGTTTTGCTTTCTCTGTTTATTTTGATTTGATTGAGAAAGCTCAGAGGTGTGAAATACATTCTTTATAAAGGCAAATTGCTTTGTGTCTTTCTGGAAACCTGAATATTTTGCTTTTCCAAATTTGCCCTTGCTTCACTACATTGATCGAGGTATTAGGAAACAACATTCACCAACCCCAGCTTGCTCGGCACCTTCATTCACTGCTGCTGGAAAATGAATCAAATTTCAAAATTTGATCAAAGATGTTCAAGCCTACATTCAAAGATTCTGAAATGAAGATTTTGTATGAGAATGGCATGAGTTGCTTTTGAATGACACTGTAATTCAAAGCGATTAGCAATCGCAGACAAAGGAAATTCTCTCAACCAGTAATTCAAAAACAAGCAAAGCCGCTAAAGTTTCTCTGAAACCTAGGTAGCTAGGTAGCTCGCTCGATTTGCATTCCAGAAATCGTTTTTAAAAATACCTTTCAAGTATGGATCTACATTAATCAAACAGGCTATCATCTTTTCAACGAGGATATCTTAATGCAGTTATTAATGAAATACTGCACAAAACATTGTGTTATGGCATAGGTGCATGATAAGGAGTTTTGGCTTTCTACCCACAACTACATTATTAATTATGAGGTGTTCTCCTCCCATAAAGCCTGTTACTGTACATTCAAGATCGCAGGAGCTAGGAATGTTGAAGTGCGAGCGAAGCGAGCGCTGAACTTCCTGGTGAGCATAGGTCGAAAGAAGAAGGATATATCTACACATCTGCCTTGGGCGTTTAATTTGTTTGGTTTAAAAGCTTGCCAGAGAGGCGATTCAATTCTCTTATATTTTTGGGTGTAATTAAAACACTTACTGCTCAGCTTCTGAACCAAAGAAATAAAATGCCCGAGGTAGATCAGATGTGTAGATATATATCCTTTCTTATTCTTTCTTATTTCCCTAAAGATTGCAGGTTGCAGTTGTATATAAAAAATGCAAACAATTGTTGAGTTAGAACTCTTCATCGTATTCTCCTTTATTGTGATTGAAGTTACGAATTATCCACAACCAAATTACAATATCTGCAATATCTAAAAATTAAAACGAAATCGTGTTGCGGATCTACAGATATCTAATGCCTATTGAAATTAAGATGACACTATCTATAAACTTGAAACATACATAAAAAATAGATGAATTGGTCAATAGAACAAACTTCTGTCGTTTCATTTAAATCAATTTTTATTCACTTCAAATAAAGAGTTTTAGTTACTTATCATTGAAACATTTTGAAGATATCTTCTGCAATAAATCTCTTCATTGCTCAGCGTAAAATCGGTACTGCTAAGCCGATAATTTCTATGTTTGCTATTTTCATCAAAAATATGAATATTGCAAGGGAGTTTAAGAAAATGCAACAGGGGGACCAGTTTTCTGCTTTCGGCTTATTGCTTTTTATCTTTCAGACGCTGCGTACCTTCTGCGGCAATGCGGTGGTGTAATTTGAGACTGAGACAAATGTCATTACAACTTTCTTCAACGGACACGCATAGATTTCTCTCAAGGCGTGTCCTTTCAAAATTATAACATTACATTCACTTTCTATCCTAAATAACCTTTCCTCTGTACTGTACGTTATTTAAGCTTCTGAGAGTGAAACTTTGCATAATCTTCATTCACTGCATAAAAGTGCGTTTCCGTAAGCCTCCTGTTTTGTAAACAATAAAATTGGATTTAGAGCAATGCCATGTAAATATACAACAAACTCTTCGCTTTAATTCGTTCCTTCGGTCAAATGAATTTCAAAATTAGTGCTTGGACAGTGCCAGCAGTGCGTGGATCAAAACACAACTGAGAAATAGACGATGCGCTAAAACAAGATGATTTTCACTTATTTCAAGCTTTGGAACGCTTAAAGATGCCAATGCTTACAGCAGGACTGTCTGAGGGCCTGTTGATATTAAGGCAAGGCAGCTTTGTTACCCAGGGATGTAGGAAGCACATCTTATTTTGAGGGGCACAGCAGGGGTGGCACTAGAAATCTTCCAATAGAAGGGCTGGAGATTCTGACAGGAGGGCTAGGATGAGGAGCACTTTTGGAAACTGGAGAGGCACTTAGAAGAGACTGAAAAGAGAGTACTTTGAGGTTCAAATAGGGAACTTTCATAAAAGGTGAAGGGGTACGGTGTCCCCAGGCTACCCCCATGTACCCCGGCTTCTATGTTTGCGATCTCTCACCAAAGATTGCTCACACCTCATTCCTGGTTCCATGCCAAGTTTGTTTTCCGTTGAAATGAGCAGGTTGGTTGCCCTTACAGATTGCTGCAGTAGCATCAACAGTCATGTTGAATTAGAAATTGCGATTTCGAAGGAGATTATTGATTCATTACATAAGTCTCAGCATCGCTCATTGAATTGGATGGTTATGAGAAAATAAAAAAACCAGATTAAAACTGTTGAACGAATAAAAGGACCCCTGTCGTAAGTCCAAGGAGATGATAGGCCAAACCAGCCTCAATTTCCATTCAATTAGCAAAACGTTGGAAACAAGGAACGGAACCCATAGAAATGTTTTTGACAGCCACTTTAGCGCGTGTACGCAGCACTCACGGAGTATTTTTATTGCCAAACGATTAATCCTTTGTTGAAGTAATTGATCCTGGACTTGCGCTCATAAAAATGTTTTCTCTAAAATCGTCACTTGCAAAGCAAAAGCAAAACTGTTACAAGTTGAAAGCATAAAAACTTGAACATTTCTTGCCTTGCTTGATATATAGCAAGCTCAAAGTTAAGGCCTTTCTAAAAACTGATAGATGTGAATTACTTTTCCAATTAAGGTAAATGGCAAGAAATGGCAATATATAACAAGTCCTGCTATTTTCAATATTCCAAGGAATTTAAAGATTTAACTGACCATGGCGACATGGTAATGGAATAACGCTTTTACATTTACGTCTATTGTTTCTTCGTATTCAAATGAGCGCTTCACAGTTTAAAAACATACAATTTTTTGTAAGCCTTGCATCTTATCCTTAAGTATTGAATGTGGCTTGCTTAAGTTAAAATCTTTGCAGAAGAAAAGGAATATTTTTGGAAGATCCCCCGTCTTTTTCCAACAGGTGATATATGCAGCGAAGGCTTACATTTTAGCATCAAAGAGATTTTCAGTTCTTGGATGTTGCCCTGCATGGAGAGGAAAATGCTGGGCAAGAAATCTACTTTCAAAAGCAGCTGCGTCTCCGAGCTTCATCTTTAGAGACTTTGCAAGAGTAAACAGTTTCTGATTTTAAAAGGTATTTTCATTTTGAATAATCATTTTTAAACTGTTAGTTTAAATGTTTGAACATGAATGATGTAATTCCAATTTCCTTTGAATGAATTTGAATGTAAATTCTGTGTTTATTTGGTCAAAAACGGCGAAGAATTATGGCTTCAAAAACTTGCGATGAAAGCTTCTTCTAACAGAAGATGAAAAGCTCGCATAGCTCCGTCGTGTTAATTTCATCCTCTGAATCAACAGTTGGAGTATTTGATTACTTCTATTCTTAGCACAAATTTTCAGGTAAGTAGCTTGGAATAAGATTTTGAAGATTTGCTTTCAATGAAAAATTAACAAAATGACTTGATTATATTCAACATTGACTTTTCACGAGAAATCAAAATCCTTAAACTTAATTAAATACTGTTTTGCGTTAATTTGGGTTTGTAAGCGCTGACGTAGCATGATCAAAATAGTCAGGATAAAATAGCGTTCATCCAATTTTACTACATACACGACATCTGTTGGCCCCTGCTGTTTGTTTAGGTTGATAAAACGTATTTTGCATAAAAAACTAAAGTTTGACACAGTAATGTTCCTAGACTATAAAAAGCTCTTTAAGTTTCTTAGTTTCTTAAGAAGTTCCTTTCCTTTGGTAAAATACCTGAAACTAAGTGCAGAAAGGAATGAAATAGCATCTCCCAAGTAGCATGCAGAAATTTTGTTTCTAATTATGTTTTCCTTGAACTAGAGGTTACCGTAAAAGCTCTATTAAGCCCCCTCTCTATTGAGCTCCCCTTTCTAATAAGCCCCTCCCCTCTGAGCCAAAATTTTAAATATGCCCCTCTCTATTAAGCCTCCCCCCACTTATATCGAATTACAGAGGCCACCAAAGATTTTCCATTTATTTAGCTAAACAAATTTGCATATTAATTTTGATATGGTTACTGTGTCGAATTTTTGCATTTGACTCGTGAAATCGTATGTTGAATCGGCCAAATATGGGGTAAAAGAACTGAAAAGCTATCATATCCCGGTCAATTGATTTTGTGAATAAGCCCCCCTCATCTCTAATAAGCCCCCTCTCTTTTAAGCCTCCCATCTGGAGTGTCAGGAATTAAATAAGCCCCCGGGGGCTTTGACGGTATGAGCATATTCTACAAGCTGTCAATAAACAGCTATAGAGGATACTGTACAATATAAAGCTATCTTCGCAAGAATAACAAAGCTAACGATACATTTTAGATGTTATGCAATGTAATGCAATGCACTATTTGACTATGATTGCATCTTTCTTTAATTATAGGATGTCAACGTTGCATGCATACTTTTGTAAATTTTCCCAAAATAAACATAAAACAATGTGGCACAAAGCAAACAGCTAATGACAACAATGTAACGCAATTTTGATAAGGATAATACTGTACGCGACACAGCACCATTCTTTAACTAGAAGCTGAATAAAAAATGAGATCATGCATAGATAGAAGCTTTGACATAGAACAACAGGTGGAAAGGTGATTGATGAATGAGATCTAAATATATCTACCAATCCATGATAGCTTATCCTTCAGTCATCCCTGTTTAACTGAATGTTTATGATAAAGACAAGTACCGCTCTGGGATTTCCTGGTATAAACTATTGGGTCTTTTTTAACCTAAACGTGTAAACCTTATAAATCAAGTCAAAATATGAGATCAAGAAGCAGGCAAATATACTATTTCGGAAATGCACGACAGAAGAAGCCGTCCATATGACCTCGTTCGAAAACGTTGGGTAGCATTTTGTAATTGTCTATTTAGTTTTTATTTAGTTGCATGTCTTTGTGTAATGGCCACTGGGTAGCCCGCTGGGTAGTCAGTGCCTTTTGCTCCCTTTTCATGTGGTGTTGTATATTTGTATAGTAATTAGAAAGTATAGCAGAATATAACATGTACTGTCATAGTTTATGAAATATTCTCGTTCCCATACAAACTCCGTACCAGCATTTACCTAATTTCTGGGTCTAAATGGTGAGTGATTTTCCGAACAAAATTTTCACATCTAAGTTAGCCTTTGACTGATAGACTAACATCTTAGTTTTTAATATCGGTCTTGTAGTGTTTATTCCATAGCCCACCAAAACGTGTTGACTGTTTTTTGACTCACACGATAGAAAATCAGATTTCGTAGGCCAATGCACAATGTAAGTTTGTTAGGATGAATTTTCTCGTCCCCCGTTCAGGCTGAGAAGACTCATGTCAGATGACACGCGTCATTACTAATAGACTTACAACTGAAGTCAGATTGAAGATATTGTCTCGAGATCGTATAAGAAACCAAAGAAATCTGTAATCAGGAATATATGAGGATAAAACACATTAAAATGAAACATCCATCCACATATTCATGTAAGGAATAGGATCATCTCGTTATTTTCGAGACAACAAAAGTATTTCTTAATTGCTCTGTGTGAACACTTTAATTAATCTCCAGCTACGATTTATTTGAATTTTTGAATCTATTTTTTTGGTATCAGACTCTTACTCAAAGCACTGATGAGTAGAATGTCTGGCAGAAATGCAAGATCAGAGCATAACTGTTTCGTTGATGCTTAAGATATGCTGCTTAATCGCTGAATGGAGACCTTCATTATAACCAGCTAGCATTTTAAAAGTGAATTGGATTTCTCTAATAAAACACAGCCTATCATAATATTTGTCATTATTTTCATCACTAGAAAATTGACATTACAGTGTTGTCCCTTTCCTATGTATGGATGTATGTCAAATTTAGCCATATGGAATTAAAAATTAATTTAACATAAACTTAGGAAAAAATAAGTCTAATTGCAGGTTTACAATATAACATAAACATAAAAGTTGAAAATTTAATCTGAAAACATCCCCAGTTTAAAATGGCAGGGATAGCATTAAAAGGTCAGTGCGACCTTGTTTCCATAATGGTCCCTCAGATGTGTCATTGAAAGGAAAATGTTCACAAAAGAAAAGAAGAACAATATTTATGTCTCAATATATGAGAGTAATGCTGCATTTTCAAGATTGTTAATAGACAGTTCTGTTGCAGCCTTTAGAACTTTAATGATATATATAGGGGCTGTTTTCTTGATTTTGGAGGTCCTTTGCGTTCAGTTAAAACCAGCAATAAACGGCATACCTTTCAAATTTTAAAAATGTCGGCGTAGAATTCTTTGACATATTTCTTTTGCCTGGATGTCTCGAGAGAAATTTTAGCTTTTTTGTTATAATTCTGCAGTGGGACTTTTAAGAATTGTCGAACATTTTCAGGAGAACTAGATAGTTTTTTTCTTTTTTAGGAATTTATATTCAGATAAAGGGTGTTTAACGTTTCTACGTAGCATCCTATAGCAATTTTTAGAAACACACTGAGATGCTAAGCTTATCGAAGCAGTGTAGTGGTCCTTCCTCTCCATGAGAAAACATTTAGTAGCAGAAGCGAGCAAAGCGCGCACTTTACATTCAAGTTCGATAGCAAGGGCAGTCGCCTTGATATTTATAGACGTTATAAGAACATGCGATGATGCTTGTTTTATCACATGTCTGGATAAATGCTTCTTAACTGGCTGGAAATTGCAACTTCTTTAGCTCAGGTATCAGTGCGATGACGAATCTCGTCTCGATTGTCTTCGTAATTCAGCGAGCAAAGCAATGTTTGCTGCACGGTGACCAATATTGTCAAAAATGATACCCTTGGCTAGACCGATGCTGGGACAAAATTGCAAAAAAGGATACCCTTGGCTAGACTAGAAGTCCGAAAAAGTATACCCTTGCTCGCGGTACATCCCCAGGTACCTTTACTATGGAAGAACCCCCCTCCCCCCCCGGTGGTTTGCTGGAGTGTTAAACCAAAACAGCAATCGTCAGATGGTTGCAAAAGAATGTTTCCTTGTTTAATCGAGGTCTAAGATTTAACCCTTGAATCTCCTTATTACAATCACCCTCTCTTCTAAAGTTGATCTTGTTGGCCTGGCTTAACTGTCGCGTATTGAGGTCATTGAGCTTTCTTCCAGAGAGCAGAGCACGTTTTAGCCTGTGTTACATGTACAAAAACAAGAATCGGTTCATGACTGTTTCCTAGTATAGTAACAGCTAATCTCGTTATCCTAGGGATATCACTTGAGTATCAGACAAATCACGTATATGAGTAACCAAGCTCTACTCTGTAACAAAAATGCGGTCCATCTCTAAATGTAAAAGAAATGCTGCTCTTCCTTAATTGGAGTCCATAGTTAAATCAGAGTTAATTTTGAATAAATAAAGAGCCGGTTAATTTATCATAAGTTCCTTAACTCTTGATCAGTTCACTTGGTTGCTTCTTTGTCAAATATTCAATTTGTTGATGTTAAGAGAACATCTTATAGCGTTTTTCACAACGTCTCGTCAGCTAAGCATAATTCTCATAAGTAGTAACTGTGTCTTTATATATTCCGATTGTAAATCTGCTTCAAAGCGGAATAGTCTTAGGTCATATATTCTTATCAAGTGTGCTCAATAGCATTCATTCCTCTGCAGTTTGATGGTTTATAAAGGCATCAAGCCAGACAGGCAGCTGCTTTGGCAAGCCTTCATTTCCATAAGAGCTGTGTGTCAACAGTGTCCAGTGTCTCAAATGAAAAGGAGCAGCTAAAACTTTAGAACGTGCAGCTTTTCTGAGAGATGGAAAGGAGTGGCNGTGGTTTGCTGGAGTGTTAAACCAAAACAGCAATCGTCAGATGGTTGCAAAAGAATGTTTCCTTGTTTAATCGAGGTCTAAGATTTAACCCTTGAATCTCCTTATTACAATTACCCTCTCTTCTAAAGTTGATCTTGTTGGCCTGGCTTAACTGTCGCCATTTTCACTGTTTAATGTCTACTCGTTTAGCCTGCGTATTGAGGTCATTGAGCTTTCTTCCAGAGAGCAGAGCACGTTTTAGCCTGTGTTACATGTACAAAAACAAGAATCGGTTCATGACCGTTTCCTAGTATAGTAACAGCTAATCTCGTTATCCTAGGGATATCACATGAGTATCAGACAAATCACGTATATGAGTAACCAAGCTCTACTCTGTAACAAAAATGCGGTCGATCTCTAAATGTAAAAGAAATGCTGCTCTTCCTTAATTGGAGTCCATAGTTAAATCAGAGTTAATTTTGAATAAATAAAGAGCCGGTTAATTTATCATAAATTCCTTAACTCTTGATCAGTTCACTTGGTTGCTTCTTTGTCAAATATTCAATTTGTTGATGTTAAGAGAACATCTTATAGCGTTTTTTCACAACGTCTCGTCAGCTAAGCATAATTCTCATAAGCAGTAACTGTGTCTTTATATATTCCGATTGCAAATCTGCTTCAAAGCGGAATAGTCTTAGGTCATATTTTCTTATCAAGTGTGCTCAATAGCATTCATTCTTCTGCAGTTTGATGGTTTATAAAGGCATCAAGCCAGACAGGCAGCTGCTTTGGCAAGCCGTCATATCCATAAGAGCTGTGTGTCAACAGTGTCCAGTGTGTCAGATGAAAAGGAGCAGCTAAAACTTTAGAACGTGCAGCTTTTCTGAGAGATGAGATGAACAGGAGTGGCTAAAGGAATAGAATGTGTTCCTCTTTCAGCCATAAAATAGCTCTAAAATGTGATAACAATAAGTATTGCTAAATATGATAAGTATGACACTGAAATATGAATAGCAGAATATAAAGCATGTCTCAAATTAGATGCCACGTGAGATTTGCGAAAACGCAGAAATACTCATGCAAAACACATCAATTGTTATTATTCGCAGGCTTTTTCGCGTGACATCTAATTTCAGATTGACAATAGGCTTGTTACAATCCATCCCTGTTGACGCTCCATATTATCAATAACAACGCCAAACTATAGTTCATCGCAGATTTGGATGTATCATATTCATATATAGATTTGCTTCAAGGCATCTTTCAGGCACCAATATTAACAAATGAGGTATCTGCGTTCAAATTAACTATTGAGAAGCATTTTTAAACTGATTAGATTGATTAAAGCTAAATTCGGACACCCGGTGCTATCTAATACGATGAATACTGTAAATGTAAGGATTGCTCCCCCTGGAATTTTAAAGATATATTGTCATTGCATGTTCTGATCATGAGCTGGTTTTTAGTTCAGTTAGGCCGAAATTAATGCTATTTGGTAATCCGTTTTGGAAAAGAGCCGTTTTCGCTTTTGAAGATTTTAAACTGCAGCCATAAATAAACCAATAGTTTTGATTAAATCATTGCCTTACCCAATAAGATGGAATTTGATGAAATTTAATGTTTTATATTCCCGAATGTCAAGTGTTGAGTTTCTATTGTTTAAAACTGACGATTTTCATGAACTGAACAAGATTACACTAAGAAGCCTTCAGCAACTTCTTGATTAACTTAGACTCAGTACTTGACATCTGCCTCGCAGTACATGCAGCTTGATGAAAGAAACATTTATGAGAAACTGTATTTGAATTAGTGTATTAAGTAGAGAATTTGCAGTCAGAAAATGATTAATTAATGAACGAACTGATATGTACATTAATAAATGGTATTGAAATGAATGAATTTTAGAGATGATGATAAAATGTGTCACTGCATGATTGGATAAGCGAATGAAAAACTTAATGAATGAATGAATGAATGAATGAACGAAAGAACGAATGAATGAATGAATGAATTAACGAATTAATGAATGAATGAATATATGAATGAATGAATGAATGAACGAATGAATGAATGAATGAACGAATGGATGAATGAATGAATAAATAGATACAGCAACAGATGAATTAACGTATGTATGTATGATAGTGTTGATGACTAAAGTATACAAAGGAGGAAAGAAAACTACAATTCAGCAACAAAACTTCTGAAAACTGACATTTCTTTCTTGCAAGACATATTTAAGTATTTAAGAATGTTTGTTGTCCTTGCAACCAATCTACGTTCATGTAGCTAATTTGACATGTTGACAGTCCTGTCTGTAAATTTAAAAAGCATCTTCATGATGAATTCAAAAAGAATCCTTTAAAATGACATACTATTAGTATAAATACTCATTCATCTCAACAAATACATCTTTATCTTTTATTTCAAGAAAACGTGTGACAATTATTTCATGAAACCAGGAAGATTTTGTAGNATTGTTTAAAACTGACGATTTTCATGAACTGAACAAGATTACACTAAGAAGCCTTCAGCAACTTCTTGATTAACTTAGACTCAGTACTTGACATCTGCCTCGCAGTACATGCAGCTTGATGAAAGAAACATTTATGAGAAACTGTATTTGAATTAGTGTATTAAGTAGAGAATTTGCAGTCAGAAAATGATTAATTAATGAACGAACTGATATGTACATTAATAAATGGTATTGAAATGAATGAATTTTAGAGATGATGATAAAATGTGTCACTGCATGATTGGATAAGCGAATGAAAAACTTGATGAATGAATGAATGAATGAATGAACGAATGAATAAATAAATAAATGAATGAATGAATGAATGAATGAACGAACGAACGAATGAATGAATGAATGAACGAACGAATGAATAAATAAATAAATGAATGAATGAATGAATAGATACAGCAACAGACGAATTAACGTATGTATGTATGATAGTGTTGGTGACTAAAGTATACAGAGGAGGAAAGAAAACTACAATTCAGCATCAAAACTTCTGAAAACTGACATTTCTTTCTTGCAAGACATATTTAAGAATATTTTGTTGTCCTTGCAACCAATCTACGTTCATGTAGCGAATTTGACATGTTGACAGAATCCTTTAAAATGACATACTATTGGTATAAATACTACTTCATCTCAACAAATACATCTTTATCTTTTATTTCAAGAAAACGTGTGACAATTATTTTATGAAACCAGGAAGATTTTGTAGAATGAATATCCTCGATGACCTAGCACAGTTTAATTACTAGAAGACGTTTCTATTAGTTTCTACAGTCAGCAAAAGCTTCTAATAATCTATTTCTGTCTTTTATAAAGCATTTTAATATCTTCAAGATGTTGAAATGTCTATTTTACGCGAAATGTTTGCATTCGATGAGATGTAAGCTGATGTTATTTGCAAATAAAATCTCCTTTCATAAATTAAAAGTGAATGAGGAAACATCGACTTGTTTTTCACGTTAAAACGGCCTGCTTTTATTTCTGCGGGTTTCTGCGGGTATTTCCTCCGTGAGCAACAAGTCTTCCCATAAAAAAAGTTGAAAGAGACATTCAGAGAACTGATTTTTTTCGCTAGAGAAGCTGATGTGCACAACTGCACATTCGATTCTCCAGTATCAATTATTTCGAAATTATTTCGTTTTCCGCTCGAAACTTTCTGATGTAAATCAAATCCGCCATATGTTTTGTAGTTGTTACCAATTAGCACGGTCGGTTAGTAAGAGCATTTGCCCTCTGTGAACTCAAATCCCTCTCAAATCGTCTTAATTTCTTCAATGTTTTCTCTCTTCATTCAGCTTTCCATAATTCAAAAATTCCTTCCAAAACATGAGAAATTTGAACAGAAAATATAGCGGGAAACGGCCTCAGCTCAGTTCGGATACTTTTGGCAGCGGTTTAATTCGGAAGGCTTGGGCCGCATAAGAGTATTAAGAGGATAGCCTCGGAAGGGCGTAGGTTGAGAGCAGGAGGCGCCGCGCGGGAGAGCCTTGAGCCGCAACATGCTAGATAAAATGTTGAAAGAAACACTTCAGTTTCGATTGAGGAGACACAAGTAAGGTGTCAGGCTGGAAGTGAAATTTCTACCTGCTATGAACTAATTCAATACTCTATAATTGCACAGAACAATTGATGAAAAGCAATTTAGTCACTTGCGGTTTGTGAGCAAAATCGTTTACTTAAAATCAACACCTGATTCAACGCCGTTTGTTTAATCGTGCTCAGAAACAGTTCAGAACAGAGCATCAAGTTTAAGAGGAAGAAGCTTGGAGGGTGAGATAGTTTACTTTCATCTTGTTGTTTCATCTGAGTAGATTTTACTGCTTGTTATTTATGGGGTGGATTTTATACATGAAACATTTCTGAATTATTTTTTCAATTTCTGAATGTCTGCAAATCGCCAAATCGTTCAAGATTGCTTTAAGAATGTTATGATGTTCTGAGTTTTCATTCAATTTGAGAACATCAAAAGAATAAGCTCTCTTTCACTCTAAGTTGCAATTGTTTCCCTAGTACATGGAAAATGCATTACATCGAAGGAAGGTTCTTTGAGAGTTAAAATAAAGTCTTAAAATAAAGCTCACATTGATGGAGAAGCTCGGAAAGGCTATTCTTTCAGAAAACTGAAACATAAGACACAAAAATTATCTTTTCTTTAACAGAGTATCAAGCTCGTACAACACAGCATGGGGGCATTGGCTCTCCTAAAACTTCTCAAAATATGATGGAAAAAGATAGAAATTTCAGAGATTTTAGTCATTTTTATGGAGAATTTTCTTCATCACCAACCTGAAAATTTTGAGCTGTGTATGGTCATGCAGAGTATTCTAAAACCTTGAACTCGAATCCATCAAAGAATACATTCTCAAGAGGCTTTCTTTTCTAGAATTTGGTACCGGGTGCCCTAAAAGAAGTACCCCCGTTTGAAAAATCACCAAAATTTGATTACACGGCCGATCTTCAATTTTGTTTTTTTTGTCCAGTGGATCATGAACAAAATTATTTTCCAAGATATATCTGATCTTGTAATTGGTTTAAAACTTTGCATATTTAGCTCTTTTTAGGGCTACCTGGTTTTGAACCATACTGCAAAAAACATTGATGATTGCCAGATTAATTTCTTTGTGCATGTAATTTCTAGTTTAGTCATCAATGACAGAAAGAAATGCGCACTATCATTGGAGACTTCAATGATGATAAAAAATCGGATTTTGCTTAAAAACTATAGCTCAACATAAGGGTTTTCAATGTGTAATTTATCTGCCTTGCTGTATCAAAAGCAAAAATTTTACCATCTATGAATATTTTTGGGTCTTTAAAAAAACAACCCAAAAAGAATTGTTATCAATTGTTTGTGAGTTTTTAAACAGGAGTACTTTTTATGGACACCCGGTAGAACGTTTGGGTAAATTGTTGATGTGTTTTGAATAGTTCATGCATTGATATAGATAACCCTGAATATCTATTAATTCAGCAATGACCCGCTAGGCTCTAATTCAGGGGCCCATATAACACCAAACCAAAGACATCTATAAATATGTTAGGAACAGAACAAAACCTGCAAAGAAGATGAGTTGAATAACATCGAATATTCATTAGAAAATGGAAAGATTTGTGGTATCTGCTGTATACCAGAATAACAGCTTGATGATATTAAATTATTAAACATGTTTGCATCGTTTATTTCTTTCGCGTGATTTTGTAAATCTTTTCTCTGTGTAAATGGGTAAATTTGTCTGTTCTCAGACGTCATTGCTCGAAAAAATGCTATCATTAATTTTAATCCAAGTCTCACAAAAGCAAAGCGCCTTACGGATTCATCTTCTTTTTCGTATTGAAAATGTAAACAAGCTGCAAGAAAGAGGAAAGTCCAATGTCATATTTTTCATCATAAAAGTATTTGCTAATTGGCTAGATTCAGGTGCTAAAATTTCGACTCCATAACAATGACATTAAATTAATTTTGTCAAAAAATAGAACAATGCCTATTTCGACTGTTATTCCATTCACTGCGATCTTCGCTTGTGATTACAATTACGTCACAATATTAAAAACAGGTTCTATGCGAATGCTAGCAAAGAATGGTAGAATGGTAGAGAGAATGTTGACAATGATGAGGACAATCATGGTGGTTATGATGGTTATGATGATTGTGTTATCAAGGACAGATTTGGTAAGATAATAGCATGAGTTGGCTTTGATTGACACCTCAATTCAAAGCAATTATCAATCGCAGACAAAGGAATTCTCTCAACCAGATAATCAAAACAAGCAAAGCCGCAAAAGATTCTCTGAAACCCAGGTAGCTAGCTCGCTTGTTGTGCATTCCAGAAGTTGTTTCTGAGAGCAAACATAAATATAGAACGATAGAAGAAGAATATATCTAATCATCTACCATGGGCATTTTATTTATTTGGTTCAAAAGCCGATTGGGAGGCGATTCAAATCTCTTATTATTTCGGTTGTAATTAAAACACTTACTGCTCAGCTTCTAAACCAAACCAAAAAATGCCCGAGGTAGATGTTTAGATACATCTTTCTTCTTTCGATATATGCTCATGTTTTCTCTTAAAAACACTTTCTGGAATGCACAACGAGCGCGCTAGCTACCTGGGTTTCAGAGAAACTTTTGCGGCTTCGTTTGTTTTGAACTTATGGTTGGGAGAATTTCCTTCAGGTGTCGACGAATCATCTCATGCTATTGTGTTACAAACTCTGTCCTTGTTGATGGTGTTTATGATGATGACGAAGATGAGGATGATGATTCACAAAACAAGTGGAACTGAGCAATTGATATTGGTTGCTTCATGATATTGGTAATTTCATGATTTTGGTAACTTCATGATGTAGGTAACTTCATGATTTTGGTAACTTCATGATGTAGGTAACTTCATGATATAGGTAACTTCATGATATTGGTAACTTCATGATATAGGTAACTTCATGATATAGGTAACTTCATGATATAGGTAACTTCATGATATTGGTAACTTCATGATATAGGTAACTTCATGATATTGGTAACTTCATGATATATGTAACTTCATGATATAGGTAACTTCATGATATTGGTAACTTCATGATATAGGTAACTTCATGATATTGGTAACTTCATGATATTGGTAACTTCATGATATTGGTAACTTCATGATATAGATAGGTAGCTTCATGATATTGGTAACTTCATGATATAGGTAACTTCATGATATTGGTAACTTCATGATATTGGTAACTTCATGATTTTGGTAACTTCATGATATAGGTAACTTCATGATATTGGTAACTTCATGATATTGGTAACGTCATGATATTGGTAACTTCATGATATAGGTAACTTCATGATATTGGTAACTTCATGATTTTGGTAACTTCATGATGTAGGTAACTTCATGATATAGGTAACTTCATGATATTGGTAACTTCATGATATTGGTAACTTCATGATATAGATAGGTAGCTTCATGATATTGGTAACTTCATGATATTGGTAACTTCATGATAAAGTTAATTTCATAATATTGGTAACAAGGAATAAGGAAAAGGAATAAGGAATTTTATCAAAACGCACAAACACACCAAATACCTTTGACACAAAGAGATGGCAATAATAATAATAATAATAATAATAATAATAATAACGAATTATTTAACAAGAAAGGCAAAGAAAGGACGAACGCAGGCGAACAACTGAAGCAAACCTCATTTTGGCGGAATAAGCTTCTTGGTAGAAAAGAGATTTCCATCATGATCTGAAAGATTATTCCCATGAGATCAAATGAGAGACGAAAGAGCAAAAGCAGACGTAGAACAAATCATATTTGAATCTCTTTATCTTTCTGGGTGATTAAGCATTAATCTTCGCCAGATTGCAAGAATGATCTCATGAATTTGGAGAGAATTAAGCAAGAAGATGATTTCTTACTTATCCAGAAACAATTTGAAATAGTAATTTGACTAATTCTAAGATGGTCTTGCAGCCATATCTTAGAGATATCTAGAGCTATCAATATGCTTATGAGTTATTTTTAAACTGATGTCAGGCAAAGTACAAAGTTGGTATCAGCAATAATTTGGAGAATAAGAGTGCTAAACAAGAGGATGATGTCTCACCGAACGGAAAGAATTTAAGACAGAAAATTGATTTATTCTAAGATGGTGAGTGTTTTGTAAAACTATCTACAGCTATCAATATGCTTATGAGTCCTCTCCAAACCAAGTTAAGCCTAAATACAGCACAAGCAAAAATGAACATCAATTTGGAGAGTATGAAGCAAGAGCATGATGTCTCACCAGAACGGGAATTACTTGCTTGAAACAGTAATTTTACTAATTCTAAGGTGACGAACAAGGAAGATAATGTTATGATAGGATTTGCTAGTTTCAGTTGACACCCAAGTACAAAGCGATTAGCGATTGCAGATAAAGGGAATATGGTGCGCCGTGAGTCAAATCATAAACAAAACGAAACAAGCCGCTAAAGTTGCTCTGAAACCCAGGTAGCTGGCTCACTCACTCTGCATGCGAGAAATGGTTAATAGAGGAAACATGAGAATACATCGAAAGAAGTCAGTCTACGTGCTGATAGAGGTTGCAGGATCTCGGATCTCGGATCTCGGATCTCGGATCTCGGATCTCGGATCTTGGAGATTTATTAAATTAATTAAGGAAAGATTATTTTACAAACATTTCCAAAAACGCCTTTCCTTAAGTATGTGCTTAGTTTACCAAGAAAGTTGTCAAAAGCAAACATTCCATCTAAAATTCATCAAGAAATCATTGCAGAATAAGTTTTACACGAATGTCAAAGTGTACTCATCAATTATGAAATACAGTATTTACATAAGTAATTAAGAGTTAACACCATTAAATATATGATAACTGTGATAAGTCTGTTTATTCACTGATCATTTTGATAAAAGGGAGCATCTGTTTCATCAACAAAAATTGGTCAATGCTTTGCAGAAATTTGCCGACATCGATTGCTTGTACTTAATATCGGAGTTGCCTTCCTCGAAACAGCGGCTTTGTAAACATCAAAATTTGATTATGAAAAACAAGCTTTCTTAGCCAACGCTTGATGTGGAATAGCTGAAAGGTCCATTAGGTGGTTAGTGTTGGTTGTTGTACTATTTCGTTGAGAAAATAGATGAGATGATAGCATAATTGTAAATATCGTACCGGGTGTCGCAAATGATGTATTATTTTTTAATTGCTTATATATCCATAACAAATCAACGTTTTTCAAAAAAATTGTTTAATTGTATTTTAATTGTATTTTAAGATGTTGGTTGTGGTTTTACCACGGCGTTTTCATGTCGAAACGAAGACCGATAAACCTGCTCAAATTCAAGCCTTAGTGGGCATGAGAAAGAGACGGACTATTTTTTGAGTCAACATTTTAGATGTGATACAAAAGGCCGAACTCCTATTCGTATTTTCTGAACCACATATATTCTCTGAACGACTTATAAGTTCAGCCTTTTGCATCACATCTAAAATATTGGCTGGGAAAGTAGGCCACGTCTTTTTCATGCCATATAAGGCTTGAATTTGAGCAGGTTTATCGATCTTCTTTTCAAAGGCCTAAACCACAATCCTCGAATACAATTTAGCTTTTCGGCAATGGGATAAAACAAAATTTTGAAAATCGGTTCATCAGTTATGGACATATCAGCAATCAAACGATAATACATCATTTTGGGAAACCCAGTATAATCATTGATGATATTTTAGCTGCACATGAGCAAAGACTACCATCGCTATGCTGTGCCTGTGGCGCTGCTTTGGCGCAACAGTAGATCGTGATCATATCATAGTGTTTCTCAACTTAGATGTCACGTGAAAATGTCCGCGAAGAACGACAATTAAAATATTTTGCATACGTAATTTTGCGTTTCGCAAATCTCACATAACATCTAGTTTTAGACAGACATTATAGTTTATCATGAACTAATCGCAAAAAAATTGATCTCTTATGGATCCTTTTTGGAAGTCTCACTGCTCCAATGCTGCTCCAATGGCTCATTATTGAAGCAAAGCAGAATAGCAAATTAGCATTTTCTCTTAAAAGGATGCACAGTGGTGCTTATCACGCTCCAAGGTTTAAAAAATTTGCGAAAGCTGGATTTATTCGGGCACAAAGTCTACCTAAAGGCAGGCAAAATGTTCCTAGCAATAGCATTGGTTTCAGGCTGCCAGCAGAACATATTTTCCCGTACGATTGAGGTTGAGGTAAAACATCTTCATCTTTGAATGACCTTGCGAAAATGTGAACTTAAATTGTTGGCATTTCCTTCGCATTTATAAACGCAAACACAGTTGATTGTCAAACAAATAGAGTTGATTGATTGTAAAGGGTTCCATGTAAACATTGCCAACTTTCACCTAAAATCATTTTTTGTTGCAGCTAAGTAAACACCAAATGCTACGATCTTTAGTCTTTAAATGAAAAATCATAATGTCGTACCATAGAAACTAAGTTGTTTGTTAAAGTTGACCTTGCAGCGTTAATCCATGAAGCAAATTTTTGCAAAATTTTAAAGGTCATTACGTCAATCTTTTGTTGATAAAACTTGGTTCCTTCCTCCAAAGCTAGAAAATAATGACTTCTTGCGGGGAGAAAATACTCCTCTTGCTCCGGTAGGAGATTTTGAATGCATGAATGTATGTGTGTATGTATGTGTGTATGTATCATTTGCCACAATTAAAATGTATTTACAAGTTAAAAACAGATACAATACAATATATACGTAAAGAAAAACACCCCTAATTACAGTGGCAAGGATAGCATTAGATAGTCCTCTTTCTAAATTCTACCCCTTTCAAGACGATGTAATAACATGACCATTGCAATAACAATGCTGCTGGAGAATTCAGCAATATGGTAGTATTTGGTAGCAGTTTGGTGTTGTTATCTTCATCAAAAAAGGAAGCCTTCTTAACTCAGTCAAAAGTTAGGAGATAATTCTTTCTTAATAGCAAAGTAGAGAGTTTCATACGTCAGTAAAATCTAATAAAACTGTTCTCGAAACAGTTGGTCAGTTAAAGTTTTCATACTCTTTTGTCTTTTCAAGTATTTTGCTGCAATTATTGACATATCAATGTATTCATGACGAAATTCATCATCTACCACTACATGATCCTATTAGACTTGCCTCAAGTCTACAGACAGACTTACTACCGTTGACGAAATAGACTTATGCAAGACTACGATTATATTAGAGTAACCACTCAAAGAGCATCATGACTAAGTTCCCAAATTCAACTCCTTGGAAGAACAGCAATAATCAGTGCCGTAGGAGTTTTTATGATTAATTTGCTGAATGGCTGGATGGCTTTTGTTTATAAAGCATATAAGTTAGAATATTTCATAAGCAAGGAAAATGATGCTCAATTCTCCGAACTTCCATAAAATTTACTAAAGTGCAAAATTACTCATGCAAAACCATTTCATTGTTTTTATTTGCGGAAATCTTCGCGTGACATCTAAATTGAGTCAAATTTTAGGTCTGCGCCTCCAGATCATATTTGCTGGCACAAGCATTATATCAAATTTGACGTTTCTCATTACATTTTCGCAAAGAAACTGATTTTCAATGCAGAAATTCTAAATTTAGCAAAGAGGGCTCTAAAATTCCTGGATAGCTTTTCAAAACAATGGTACTTATCGTATAAAAATCCTTAAAAAAAATGATATATAGCAGGACGAAATATTGGCAATAAATATATGTCCCCATATAACCCCATATAACCCCATATGTCCCCATATATATATATATGAAATAGTCATCACTATTAATCGTACCATATTCGCTGTCATCGTGTTGCGTTGTTCTTGATTTTTACTTCACCAAAACAACTTTCCTAACAACAACAAAATAAATCTTGAATAAAATGAATAACACTGAACATGAATCAAATTCAGCTACGAACTCTTAGTCCTGAATTATAGATCAGGTTTGGCTCAGAATTAACTGGTTGTTAATCGTTATCCAATTTAAGTTGACGAGTGATTGTGCTAATCAAGCTACAAGCCAAATTTATCTTCGTGTTATCAAGCTTAGACTGAATCGAAGCATCTTTAATGGTCAAATGTTATGCTATGACTATATTCAGAATTGTCTGGCTGGCCTTGGAAGACGATGTGAAACTAGAGCTTTGTATCTAAGCATTGAATTCTGCAATAGATGATACAGAATGATGTGGTGATTTAGCAAAGAAAGATGTAAATGAAATATGATTATTTATTTGAAGAATACTTGATGGTGACACAGAAATTAAAGGCTGCCTCAAATTGGATGTCACTTAGCACTTAATTGACCGCTGCTAAGCTATCGTAGGTGCAATTACAATTACCACAAGTTTGGTATCTTTCAATAGTCGAAGAGATGGGCTATTCTAGGAATAACTAAAATTGAAAAATATTCGTATTCCCTAATTTCTACGATTTTTGCAATTTCGACGACTTTCTCGCTAGTCAAGCTGTAAAATTGAATTTAGGCCCTTCGAAACACGAACAGTTGATAAGCCGGTATTGGTCTTGCGTTATATCTTCACCAAATCTATATTATTAAAACGTGAAGCGAATTTTGTGTGGCGTAAAACTCGAGCACCGTTGCGCTGATCCTCGCGAAACTTTCCAAATATCTTCGTCTTCCCTCTACGGGGTGCAATAGAGATTTTGTTTTCTCAAATTCACCCCCAAATCAGGGTAAGGGGCGAATTCGGTGACATCAAAGGATTGGCGGAATCCCTTTCAGTTGTCTGTGTGCAAGGGAATGATCTTTACACATATCACAATAGTCGGACCAAGTACCTTGGACCTTCGTCTTGGTACCACTTTCTTTCTTTTGAAAAGGCAAGGNTCAAGCTGTAAAATTGAATGTAGGCCCTTCGAAACACGACAGTTGATAAGCCGGTATTGGTCTTGCGTTATATCTTCACCAAATACATTATAAAAATCGGAGAATATATCCTATCTGACGTCCTCTAAACTGCTATGTTATTGCAAAACCAGGGGGCTGTTTTCTGTTTTGCTGAGCACAAAAGCTGCACTGCTCCATCATCAAAATGTGGAAGCTGCTTGTTGGCACGCAGCGGGATAACTGCGTAAGAATAGCTTAGCAGCTGGCAATTAAGCATCCAATTTGAGGCTGACTTTAATTGCCCTTAATACAGTTTTCCGAAAGCAGAACACAAAATTCTTTGCATCCAAAACTGTATGAACTTGGACAGCACATTTTGACTGTTTTGAGAAATCAAACATAAATGACGTTTGGCTAACAACTAATATTCGAGAAAATTTTACAACACAAGATACTACCAAACTAAGGTGGGTATTAACAATAATAATAATGGTAATCTTTCAATCTATGAATCAAAGATCTGTAAATGCTGCTTACAAACAACTTTACGAGACTGCAAGGATTCTACCAATAGAGCAAAATAAAGGCTATGAGTGTGAATTCTCCGTGGCAATTTTCATGTAAAAATATCTCTCTGCCAATGAAGCAATTGCAGTGATTTTGCATGGAATCAAAAGTTATGAAAAATATAAATAATTACAATAAACCCCATTTGAAATGAAAGATCTTAAATTGTGCAAATTAGTTTAATAGTTTTTCTGATTTGATTCTTCAAACAGTGGATCCATTTCATGTACAGTATGATCATTTTTCTACATTCTCATAAAATTTACAATAACAAACAAATACAACATTACAAAACAACGGCAGAGGGAGCATGGAGATACACAACAACCCCAAAACCTGTACTTAACATCGAGACACAAATATCACAAAATATTACGAAAATAACTGCAATTGTGTCGCCCATTATGCCCATTTTGTCGCAATGTTTTAATTTGATCCTCAAAAAGTATAACGAACAAACCAAGTATAGCTAGTTTACAAGCTAATCGGCCATAATGGGCGACCGGGCATAACGGACGACGCCACTCTAAACATAAAGGGGAGCAATTTTACACGAGAGAGTTAGAGCGCAAGCATCAGATCCCCAGAAAAGACCAAACAAACCCGCGCAATCTCCCCCCCCCCCTAAAGACCCAACGCCAATGGTAGCAATCCATTGGAACCGTTGGTTCATGATAATTACTTATGAACAAAAACGAGAAACATGTAATAAATGGGAAATATTGTCAAATTAGCTCACAATATCCACTGTGTTTCACAGTGTACGTAAGCCAAATTTTGATACAGATTAGAACTGATGGAAAATGCTTTTGAATTCAACTATGTTGAGACTATTCTCAAATCTTGAATACTGATGTGAAAACCCGAATTTTCTTAAGCGGCAGAAACAGGGCGGCGTTGCAAGCTTTAGTTGAACCATCTTCAAACTTATTACACTGTGGTTGACCGATCAACTACAGACGGTTAACTGATAAGTTACAGATGGGATTTCTCATGGGTATCTCCGTTTAAAACCAACGCATGTCCAGAGACTCAGTTTTCTCACAGCTCCTGTTAAAGCTTTGGGTCACTTTGGGGTACTAGGGAAATTGAGCACTCTGAGAGAAATGTCCTCCTGCCGATGCCGAAAATGGCATCCTTCCTGTTTTCACCATGGGTAGTTAGACTAGAGTTTAGACTGATTGCATATATTGTTAACGACCCGAAGTAGCAAATCTGACCTAAAGGGTATGGTAGCTTCCAACATGTTCGATATGGAAACACTCTTCGAAATTTGGTTTCCGGATCCAAACCAGTAATTCAAGTACATTTACCCGGCACTCTAAACTTGTCCCAAGTCTATTTCGTCAAAAAAGCGTAGCTTGCTTTCAGATAGATAGACTTATTATATTTGATGAAATAGACTTTGGGCAAGTCTACCGACGCTCCGGAATTAGTAATAGTCCGCTTCAATTCAGAGCGTGTTTGTATCAACAACGTAATCAGAGCGCGTTACTGGCCCCTCTGTTGCAAATGCTACGTTCTGATTGGTAATCCAAAAAGTCTGCGCGGCTGACCACCTCAGCTTACATGTAGATCATAAGATTTTAAGATAAATAAATTCATCATAAATTTTATTTAGTATTAGTTTTGTTTTTTAAACTTGGTTAAAAGTAAATCTTGAATATGCTAACGAACGCCTCATTGGACTCATCACATGAGTCTTAGCATCACTCATTGAATAGGATGATTATCCCTCATACTTATATGAGAGAAAATAAAAAATCAGATTAAGAATGTTCAACGAATACAAGGAATCACGTCACAAGTCTAAATAATCATGAGAATAAATTTGTTTATCACCGATTGTTGATTTCGTGACCCCTAACCAACCAATTTATTTCAATCAAATGACGGAGTTATCTTCCAGCTACTTCGAACCATCTGTTCCATTCACGTAAAATAAGTTCGTCCAATGGGAGGGGCTTAGACATCGGTAATTGAATTTTCATCTGAAATATATTAAATCTCTCAGTTTGGTGCAAAAATCTGGGTTTAAATCGCTTTGAAAAACACATTTAGATTTGTATTCATATTTATGATGTGAAATAGCATGCTTGATGTCCGTATAAGAACAAGCAAAGGGAAAGTTTCATTGCTTACGTTTGTGAGATTTGTGGAAATGTTTGAGAATAGACACCGAAGATCCACAAACAATCAACATAACAGATATTCGCGAAAATTGATCATACTCAACTTTAAGGATTCCAATTTTGAACAACGCCAAGTGACAGGTGTCTAAATCTTTTATCAATAGTTTATGCATCCAAGAAATACAAGGCCAATGCTAAATGTCATCGCCTATAAACATATAACAAGAATAGAAGACAACTTTAATATTTCTTTCAAAGTTAGTTGACGGAGACAATTTGAGGTAATCTATAAATAGGACAAAAAATGGTAAGGAACACTATCGTTCCTCCAGTAAAACAATATCCAAGCACGTGTCGAAATCAGAAAATACAGTAGGCTAATTTTAGACTTGCATATGCAGCTCTTGAATTAGCTATGTATCTCCGTCAACTAACTTTAAAGATGTAGAAAACATTGAGATACAATGCAAGAACCGTTTTTTCAAAGTTTACTTGATTTCCACATAGCTGGAGAGAGAAGAGAGTGTTGTTTTTGAGGCAACCACTTATTTTGCCTTTCTTGTGTCATAAATCAGCAACCACTTGTCCGATTGATTCAAGCGAGGTTTCAAGCTCTCATTAGTATTCAAGTCAACTCGAGTATTCTTGAGTTCAAGTCATGAGAAAGGTCTTTATCACCATATATTAATAACTGCGTAAGAGCATCATTTGAAAGATTGGTGAATTGGATAAATGGCTGTAATAGTTCAACAACTCCAGCGAGAAGATCTCTACGTTGAACATCAAAAGAAGGGCAAAGCAACAAAAAGTGCTCAGTATCCTCAATGCCATCGCTCGTTGGGCACATTTGAAGCCTAATTTGAAACTCTAATTGGAAGTCTATCCTATGCAACTGTGTATAAACCAAGACAATTTCAGTCACAGCTTCTCCGCATTAGCTACGCAAACAGGGCAAAGCCTTTGTGAGACATCCTGTAGGTAAAGAACAAACAAAGCTACCAGGGACAACATCATATGGTTTGACTCTATAAGTTGCTGGAAAAATTATGATTCTTATTAACTAATTCACCGAAATTTCAACAGCTATCTTATTAAATTATTTAAGATTAAAAACAATTAGAGGTCTTATCATTTAATTAGGGTTGCTTGGTTTTAAAGTTTAGATTTGATTCTAGTCAATGACAACCTCAAGAGCCAAATAAAATATGTTTCACAAAAATATAGACAATAATGTTTTGATTTTCAAAACTTGTCCTGTATACCATATTCAATACTGAGTTTTGACATCTTAAAAGAGCTAATTAATGGGAAGAATGATTTATGGTGTGACTCTGCAAAGAATTGAAGTTTTTTGCAAGCAATAGCAGGCGGGTTATAGGCTCCAAAACAGTCAAGTTGTTAAAATATGATGCAGGTGTATTTTAAACAAACACATTAGACAATTAAGTAGTAGACAATGGACAATATGGTAGACAAAAGAAATCAGAAAATAGACAATAGATGCAAAACAAAGATACGAAGCGAACCAGACAATTGCAAGGACGAACAAGATAGTAACTGAATGCTTACAGAGATACGAGATTCAACCCATCAACTTCCAAACCAGATATTCCTGCATAGAAATATTTCTAATCAACTCTCACCATCTAGTAACGAATGAACTGAATCAAATGAGGTAAGAATTGGAAAATAACAGTGAAAGTTTTCAAACAACCTCACAAAATGCTGCTCTGTTATTGAACACGACAGAATCAGCTTCTTGATAGGATCAAAACATTGAAAGAAGACAATAGATCAATTTCTTTGCAGCAATAATATGGTCGTTTTATCAACAAAATTGTACAGAAAATCAACTATTTCAATAAAGCTTTGCAATGTGCAATAAAAAGTTATTCTGTAAGCTTTTACGTTTCTCTAGGAATTGAAATAACTAATGTTCATTAAGATGAAATCGTGTTTTAATTTTGAAGATAGAAGCCTTTAAGGTATTGAAATGATCCTCATATTTTCATTAGTAACTTTAAACAAAGTTGATTTTGTAAAGCTAATCTTAAAGGAATGACGTTCAAATAGATTGTGAAGGCCTTTTTCAAAATTTAATAATAAAAAGACAAAACAAAGCATGTTTTAAAACTTGAAAGAAAAGAATGATTAGTCAAGAATGAACCAGAGTTCGAGTTGTGCATTATCGTGCAGGTTTTGAAATTAATTAGAGATATAGGCAATGATCACTGTGTTGAGAATAACTTCAAACAGAAGGAACTTTGTATGTCAAATAGTCATACATTGTGTGCACAGAAGCGGCTTTGGAATACTTTTTGAACAACAGCTGCAAGATGGTTGAGTATTTCTCGAGTAAACAGTTTTTAAAACGCATTTAAGACTTGATTGCTTGCAAAGGTCATTGTCATGAAGAAGTTTTTCTGCAGATAATTGAACATCTTTAACATAAGGATTGCATCGAGATGTGATCGAGCAACCTTAACATTTAATCGCATTTGCATTTTTCATCAAACATATTCTGCAGTTGATGCAGAAATGCATTTGGTTTGCAACTGGTGCTTAGAATCGCAGTCGTGGAGGCTGGATATGCTTTCGAGATTCTTTAGCTGAATCGAAGACCAAAATGATTTTAACTTGACGTTTGGTTGTAAAATGGCCTTTTGAGAAGTTATAAAGCTAAGAGAATGTGGAAGTGAAGAGATAAATGATTTTCAGCTTTAAAAATTTACAATCATGCAAGGAATCTTGATAGAGTTTTGAAAGAAGATAGGTCTAGATTTTGTGAATGTTTACTGGTTAGTTTTGTGAAGTCAAAGCAAAAAGAACGTTGATAAGGAATGACAAAAAGCTTGTTCCTGAAGGTCTCAACTGTTTGAGACAAGCTATGTCATAAGTCAAATTTTTGTAATTGATTTATAAGCAGAAGATAGAACTAGATTGCTTTGATGGAAGTCAATAGTTAGAGCAGTTCACAAAGCCACACGTTGTTAAGATTAAATCTTCTGGAGCGAAGACGTGTCAAAAGATTGATAAATGCTCACTGCTTGGATTGAATCAAACCGTATCACGAATTAAAATATCTTAATAGATATCAAAGGAAGAAGATCCAGATAAACGAATTCCTACTGGTAGGAACTGTTCAACTTTTGTCAGTGCTATTGTGTTACAAAGATAATATTTGCCTTGCTTAGTAAAAGAACGAAAACTTGGAAATAGAGTCATAAATAGTTGCCGAGTGCGTGGAGCAGTTGTGCATTTTAAGTCATAAATTTAGGTGTTACTGCTAAAAGATTTTGAAGAAGACAGATTGATCTTGATCGGAAGAACTATCTACTGGTTAAAAGTTATGTAATAAGCAATAGATATCGAAGAAGAAAGATAGTTACAGATAGACGGATTTCTGCATGGTAGAGCTGCTCAACTGTCTTTATTACAACTGTGTCATAAGGATAGGATTTGTGATAGAGTTAGAAGAAAGAATATCGAACAAGAGTTGCACAAGTCTGTATAGGTTGATCTGCTGACTATTTGTGTACATTTATGCCGTGAAGCATACTGTCTTGATTGATTATACTGTGGAGGAAGGAGATTGCTATAGATCAGTGGAAATGTGCCATTTGGAATTGTTAATTTTTTGAATATTACAATGTTGGAACAAGCTAATTTATATGTCTGTGAACAGATTTAGCAGGCAAGGTACTACAGGAGTTTATAGACGTGATGATTAAGTGAATAGAAGCTCGAATGCAGAACTAAATTGAACTGTGTTTGTGGTCTTATTTTTGCAAACATTTAATCTGCATACAATTCAACGCTCAGAGGTATTCAGCATTGATCAGCCGGATACAACTGGTAAAGGTTGAATACCAACATTTTGTTTTGATTCGTCTTTGAGACAAACGAAGCGAGGATTAGCAGAGAGTTGACGAGTGTCTGGTGTGGCTGACATTTGAATAAAGTTAGAAAAAGAAATGTTTCTGAGAACAATACAATTTATTCTTCCAAATACAAACTATTGATTTGCTGTCTTCTTTGAGAGGAGCAACTTGGGAGTTGGCAATTAAGAGTCTTTTTCTGCAAAGAACGTACGTTTCACCTGAACACGGACACAAATATAAAAGCAACCACTAAAAGAACTTCTAGCAACTATCTTTTCATCTACAAAGAATTTTGCATTGGTGTTTCTTTGAGAGAAGCATATTAGGTGTTGGCAAGGATTCTTTTCACTTGAAAGAATATACGTTGTAGCAGACATTTTGATAGAGGCACACATCATAAAGAAGAACAATACATATTCTTCATCTACTCTATGATGACCCAACATTTCTATTTCATCAAAAAGGAGTAGGCAGCTGTGCACATTTCCCAATTACTTGACATATAGCTGTTAAACTTTCATAATATAACATGAGAATATAATTTATGCATGAGGTCTCGATGCATGGCTTATTTAAATAATCAAGAATATTAGTTTTGTTTTGCTGGCCTATCAAAAGGCTATATCACTCTCCTTCCGTGATGTTCATGAGAACACTTCTCTCTGTCTGCCGCTAGCATTGGTGTGATTCGTCAATTCGTTTTGAAAATCCAAGGAGGTTGATTGCCAGAAGGGATAGTTAGTTCAATGATTCGAATGGTTAACTTTATGGATTTCCCACTGGCGTCACAAGAGCCCATGATATTATTGACCACACCTAACATAATTTCATTTCATTGCTAATGAAGTACTAATAACGAGTTGATGCGAATCAATTGCAGTTAACAAAGAATCAGTTTTAGTGAGGACTTACCATCAACTTTTATGAGCTTTTAGCTACATTTCCACACTCAAGAAAATATTCGTTTGCAGGTTCATCTGTAGCAACTGAAACAAATATTTATTCTAGAAGAACTCGAATTCTAGTATTCGCGATGCTTTTTGAAGAACTGAATGCATATTCTGATGTTTCTTACTGCTGAGAAATGGACAATTTTCTCGATATACAGGAATTTATAACTTCATAGCCGAAATCCTTTCATCCATGACCAATACAAAGAAGATGTTTGGAAACAGTTATAAAGAATAGAAAAAATCTTCACAATATCACGTCAATAACGGACCGAGCGAGTTCACTTTCATGTGAAAATTGAGTACATTTGCTGCTGTGAATGTGAAAATACTCTCATTACTCGAGATTTTATAACTTTACAACTAAATTGCTTCGACCTATGATAAAAACAAAGAAGATTCCAGGAGAAAGTTGAATTTTCAAAGAGCTGAAAGTTTTCCAACAAATTTTTGAAGAATAGAATGAACCTTCTTGCAGTTTTCTTGTTGCTAGGAAATTTGTGTTGTCGATAAGCTGATATTGAATAAGTTCACAGCTAAGATACTTCGACGCATGACCAATATAAAAAGATTTCAAATGATTTCTTTGGCATCAGGGATCTAAAGACAATAACAGTAGCAGAAGAGCTTAATCTGCGGTTGGAAATAGAAATTATTTAGCCAAATAAAGCGATTTTTCTTGCGAAGCTTCCTTACAAGCGGATGTCAAACAATGGCACACACCACTGCAAGAAACTTCTAAATCTAATCAGCTAATCAACCGAGTGATCAGTGATTCCTGATTCAATAAGCAAGCATCACAAAAGAAGAACTTAAGTGATACTTTGCGGCGGAATTATCTTAGTTTCAAGACTTTAAATAGAAGAGATATCTTCGCTAAAATAACTTTGTTATGCTTACTAACAGTGATATTGGATCATTCATTTCAGAGTTTAATTTTTAATTACCCATAATAAAAACAGTTCCAGCGAGGGAGATATCTCAATACAGAGAGACAAACGCTGATAAAAGCTCAATACTGTAAATAATAAATGATAAGAGAGATGATAAAATGGGTGAATTAAAACTCCCACTTTGCTACCATCAATTAATGACCGATTTCATCTTTACTGCCCTACAGGAAAAACCTGAAGACCTTGTTGACTATGCTGCTAACTACTTCGAGCTCTTGAGAGACACTGAAGCTGGTGCGAAATATCGAGACATGAATAGTCTCAAGTGTGGAATTTGCGCCGACTCTGACAGCGAGGAGCCCTTTGTCCCACCACGACCCACCAAGCCAAGGGGGAGACGACAAGCAGTTGCAGCTGAATCGTATGATCCAACGAAAGAGAACAACGTCGAGGTTGTATCGTACCCCAAGACAGAGAAACAACTCTTATTTCTGGAGCAAGCAGTAAAAGATATTTTACTTTTCAAATCAGTTGACTCCAAACAGCTTAAAGTCGTGCTCAGTTCTTTCTTTCATCGAGATGTCCAGGAGAATGAGTTAATAATCAAGCAAGGGGATGATGGCGATAATTTCTACGTAGTCGAAACAGGTAATTACGATATATTTATCGAGTTAAGCAACGAAAAGAAGAAAGTTGCGACGATCGAAGGAAAGGGAAGTTTCGGTGAGCTTGCTTTGATGTATAATTGCCCAAGAGCTGCTACGATAATTGCAGTGTCAACAGGAACGCTTTGGTGCCTTGATCAAAAAGTGTTTCGTGCATTAGTCGTAACTGCAGCAGCGAAACAACGACAGCGTTTCGAAGAACTGCTCGAAGATGTCCCAATGCTATCCGATTTGACAAGCTACGAGCGAATGAATCTCGCAGATGCGTTAGACGTGAAAAATGTTGCTGATGGGAAGTGCATCATTAGAGAGGGGGATGCCGCTCGTGATATGTATTTCATTATGGAAGGGAAAGCTAAAATCGCTGTTAGGCCCGATAAATCGAAGATGGAAGAAAGAACAATAGCGTATGCAAAGAGTGGTGAATATTTCGGAGAATTAGCTTTAGTATTAAACAAACCACGTGTTGCCTCTGTTTATGCTGAAGGCGATGTCACACTGGCAGTTTTAGATATCGCAGCATTTGAGCGGTTGCTTGGTCCTTGTGTCGAAATCATGAAGAGAAATATTGATGTTTATCAAAAGGAAAGAAAAAGACTTGGTCTCCAAGGAATAAAGTGAATTTTGTTGATATTGCTTGTTAAGTTATTTGTTCGTCAATAGAAAAACAATTTGCTGTTAAACCAATAAAAAAGCAAAATGATTCATGGAGTGTTTAGATAGAGCTAAATGGGGCTAGATGGAAAATGAAAGTTCATATGTGACGATGTTTGCAAAAGTAAACTGAGAGACATGTTCGTGGTAAATGAAATATTCTTTAAAATCCAGAAACTCCCCTTTTAAAATGCTGACAACATCGTAATGTAGCATTAAACATGTTGTAATCTTTTGAAATTTGAGATATCTAAGGTTACAGTAAAAGCCCGCATAAAGAAACTGTGGATTAAGAACCTCCATGCTGACTTTTGGCCAATTAAGGACCTTCTACATACTATATCGGCCATTTATGTATAGCGGCCATTTCAGCACGTTACAGAGCGTTAGACTTATTACAATTCTTCCCAGCTTTCACTCGCAGTTAAAAAAACTTTACTATTTACTCATCTACTGAAATGAATGGCTTTACCTATTTATCTATTGAATTGAAAGGTTCAGAACAAAAATATACAAACGAACAAAATTTATGACGAATTGTAATCAGTCAGACAGAATGTCGAAGGCTCTTTTGTGCAGGTATTTACTGTACCATTGTTATTTAAAACTTCGCAAATATAAGGTGCGTCATGAAACAAGAATATCATTGAGTCTTTCTTTTGTTGAACTGTTTTTGAGCCGCCTTATCTTGAAATTGTTAAAGATGCTAGGCAGGACGGTTGCGAGGACGCCTTTTCAACTCCTGGCTTTCAACTAGACTTACCCTAAGTCTATTTTGTCAACTGTAATAAGTCTATCTGAAAGCATACGAAGAATTTTGCTTTTCGCTTCTCCTTTCAATTTTTGAAGGAAAATCTAGGGGGAGAGGTGCCCGACACAAAGTCCATTGTTTACCAATATTTTTGCCCAACTGAGGGCATTTTTTGCACGACTGGGGCTGATTTTATGATTTTTCTAAGTTGTGCCGGCTCGTACGCTTATGTGTGTGTCTTTTATTTTGAATCGAAATAATTGTCAGCTACTAAAGCAGCAGCATATGAGTCAAATCTTTCAATAGGGCACAGGGAAACCCGCAAATCTTCCAATTTCACGCTTATAAGCCAATGATATCGTCGTATTCCGATCACATGACTGAAAATGAGGCTTTCGAGATAAATTTTCGAGTACCTTCACGAAAATAAAAATGGATATTCGAGTAATAAAGATACAGAGCTGGTTTTACCACGAATCGATTCGAGAGGCCCCACTCCACATTTGTTTTTCTGCATTTGGTTAAAATCTCGTCAGGGATCGGCGTTACATCGAATTTCATTCCTTCGAAAATTGGCCTATGTTCAAGAATTCTTCAGGAACGCTACAAATAAGATATAGCTTTCAAAATTTCACATGTTACGTGAATTATGTCCAGGAATAACATGAAAATATTTGTTTCTGTGATTTTCGAAAATCCTAGACGAATTAAAGCTATTTGCTGCGAAGAAAGCTAATGGGCCTACCTTTACCCGCAGCAGAATCCCAGTAATCGGCATTAAATCACTCTTTTTCGCAATAATAACCAGCGGATATATTAACGAATAACTTCACCACAAATTCAATTTCTTTCCACCATTTTATCATCGATAATTTCGATAAAATGTGACAAGACTTTACAGCCTCTGCAGCAAACCGTCAAACTACCGTCGATTCAAAGTTTTCTTGTTGCAAACACGTTGGAAGTCTTGCAAGACTTGCATAAAACAAAAGGTTTTGCAAGACTTAGGTCTCCCATATGACACAGCAAAATGATACCTTTGAGAATAGATTGCACACTCCTAAAGTCTTTCTATCGTTGCAAAATAAAGAGAAAATAAAACATTTCTCAAAGATTGCAAATTTCTTTGTCACATCGGAAAAGTACATAATTTGTGTAAAGAAATTTCCCCTGCAATCTATTCTCAAAGGTGTACAATCTATTATCAAAGGTAACATTTTGCTGTGTCATATGGGAGACCTGAGCCTTGCACAACCTTTTGTTTTATGCAAGCTTTCCTGGTGTTTGCAACAAGAAAACTTTGAATCGACGGTAGTTGGACAGTTTGCTGCAGAGGCTGTAAAGTCTTGTCACATTTTATCGAAAATATCGATGATAAAATGGTGGAAAGAAATTGAATTTGTGGTGAAGTTATTCGTTAATATATCCGCTGGTTATTATTGCGAAAAAGAGTGATTTAATGCCGATTACTGGGATTCTGCTGCGGGTGAAGGTAGGCCCATTAGCTTTATTCGCAGCAAATAGCTTTTATTCGTCTAGGATTTTCGAAAATCCCACAAACAAATACTTTCATGTTATTCCTGGACATAATTCACGTAACATGTGAAATTTTGAAAGCTATATCTTATTTGTAGCGTTCCTGAAGAATTCTTGAACATAGGCCAATTTTCGAAGGAATGAAACTCGATGTAACGCCGATCCCTGACGAGATTTTAACCAAATGCAGAAAAACAAATGTGGAGTGGGGCCTCTCGAATCGATTCGTGGTAAAACCAGCTCTGTGTCTTTATTACTCGAATATCCATTTTTATTTTCGTGAAGGTACTCGAAAATTTATCTCGAAAGCCTCATTTTCAGTCATGTGATCGGAATACGACGATATCATTGGCTTATAAGCGTGAAATTGGAAGATTTGCGGGTTTCCCTGTGCCCTATTGAAAGATTTGACTCATATGCTCCAAAGCAGCTAGTCTAAAAAGGCAGCATGTCAGGCTTGCTTGAAGTTTCAACTTTTATCCTGGGGTAGCTAACCAAGATAAGCAAATTTAGACTTTCAGCTCCAGTCTCTCCTTTAGTTATTTTTCAGCCATATCGATACACAGATTTTAATTTGATGCTGATTAGGTAAGTAAAAAAAACGCAAAGTTTCAAAATCAAACCTCTTCCAAATGCAGACGGAGAGCCGAGGGAAACACATCAAAATGGGTGCAGGTAAGTGTCACAGACGGATACTAGACTGATTACAATTCATCGTAAATTTCGCTTGTTTTTTATATTTTGATTTTAAACCCTTTCGCTCAATCTGTTTGAGAGAGCGATTCCATTCAATTCAATTAGTAATTCAACTCAATAGCGAGCGAAAACTAGGGACGAACTGTAATAAGTCTAGACGGATACATAGGCTCATCTTTGAGTCCTCCAAATTGATCTTCAGATGAATTACAGTGCTCCATAATTGACATGAAACTTCCAGCGTTGAAACGACTCTCATACTACTCCTAGCAAGTAAACTTTCCAGATGTTTTCGGTATAAACCTAATCGGCTAAGGTTTGCTTTACCCACAAATATGACCATACCCTTGCGAAGTTTTAGTATTATGCTATATTTTGCACTCATGGCACAACTTTGCATTGCACGAAATATGTTTGAGAAATCAAAAGATGTCTTATCAAAAGATTGATCACATGACTTGAAATGGGCGTAAACAAACCTTAGCCGATTTTGTCTAGCAAACTTCCATTTGATTTGTCAAGCAAACCTCGAAAATGTTGCATCCATCTTGCATTGCGCGTGTGTATCTTTGTTAAGAGACTAAAAAGTCTCTTGGTCAGCGGTCAAAGTAGTTCCAATTTTGTGATTCCCCTTGGGAACAGCTGCTCCTCCAAATGATGCCCCTGTCATGTCAAAAATCGTTTTATTACGATGTTCCACTGAATTCAAAATCATAAACGCTTGAAACGAAACCCTGAACATTTTTTGAATTGCAATATGATAGCAAGGGCGAATTTTATAAAACAGACGTCTGCGATATGATAAGGCGATCTACGCTTTCAAGAATTTAAGAATATTTTTCACTCCTCTGAAATGTGCTCGATTGAATCAAAGTACACCTGAGCGTGAGCGAACTAGGGCCGTAGGAAGGATCTTAAACTTGGAGGGGGCACTATACTTCAAGGGTACTTTCTCATTATGCTTAAGGGACACTTCCTGAAAAAGGGCACTTTTTCGTTTTAACTTCAAAATCTTGGGGGGCACGTCCCTCCAGTGCCCTCTACTTCCTACATTTTTCTGGTGCGAGCAAAACAGTATGTATGAATGCACTGAAAGTGTGAAACCTTTTCATTTGAACCATAAATCGCTGTACGTATGATGTCAGAGCCCATACCTTTTGCTTAACAAAATTCACCTTTGCTGTGGGCAGGTAAAAAAAACATGCACTCACAATTTTCATAAATCAGTTTTGCAGTATTTTGCCAATGATTTGAGATTTGCCAGGCAAATGATGCTTTCCCGTTAGACTGATTACACGTTCGTAGTTATCGCTATTGATAGACTGATGGACGCTGAAGCGTAGTGCCGTCATCCAATTCAATGAACGAAGCGGAAATTGGGACTGAAGCAGTTAGTCTACTTTCCCGTGTGGATCCAGCACAAAAATGACACGTAGAATTTGTGGTTGGGTACCGTCGATAATGTTTTTGGAAAGCCAAAAAAAATTCCCTGTTGGGTTTTACCATCTCCAATATTTTGAAAAAGTTCAAAAGAATTTTCTGCTTCTAACAAACAAACAAACAAATATTTGGCAAACAGTGTTTTGTGATGTGGCAAAACCGACAAACACAGTGTTTGGCAAGTAAATATTGAATTCTTTTCCAAGATGTTTCGGAAAATTGAGACATAACGCAGATAGTGATAGTGGACTACGTCATATATAACATACATATAATGTTGAAAAAAACCGTAAATTACAACGACCAAAATAAACCATAAATAAAGAGACTATTAACATACAGTAAGCACCAAATACACTTTGATCTCTTTTTACAATCGTCAATTTAATACTAACTGGGTTCCCAATGGAAGCATAAATTACAATTCTGCTAAGGATTTCATCAATAGACAAAATGTGTCAAAACTACACCAACACAACAAATAGATACATCATTAATATTGAAGAAAATGATAGAACAAAATTGATATATACCTACAAAATGAATTATTTTGACTTCAGAGAAAGAGATTGAAATTCTGTAATGTCCATAGAACTGTCTATTAATGAAAATTTGACACTGGCAATGTTAAGTGCAGAGCACGGCTAATTGATCAGTATCAACAGAAATGAGCCCATGATGGACACTTGAGGGATCCTCCTCTGAAGAGAAATAACGAGAGCTCTCATAATTAGATAGACTGACTGCATGAGCCTCACTTTTTCATATTGAATTGAATGGCTTTGATTCAAAAATTGTGTGAGCGAACAAATTTAATGGAGATGTAAATAGTTTAAAGGAGCGAATACAAGCGTGCCTGTCGTAAGTCTAGAAATTAAATGCACAAAGTTATAAGAACATCATGTCACATGAACTGAATATCACAATTTTTAGAACAAAGCACATATAATCGATGGCCATCAACAGAAATGAGCTGATAATGTATACTTTGGGACTTTGTAAAACTGAGAGTAATAACAGTTGTAGGAATCATATACACAAGGCAAGGAAAATGTTACAATGTTCAATGCAAAACACAGAATATCATCATATAACAACATCATCATGAACAACAATGAGCCAAATTCGATACTTGAGGGATTCTCCTCAAAATTGACAACAATGAGATCTCTAGAAGAGTATTTTCCAGAGAAAGAAATTAACATATCATCTAAGATCAGGTTCATTATTAATGCTGCCACAAGCTAAAAGTACAACATATCTCACCAACTCATTGGCTTCTAGAGGTATATCCTCTGGAACAGCCAACCTGACACTATAAAAAGCTCACCATCTGTTGTAAGCTTCAAAATATCGACAAAAAAGTGGAATGGTGTTAACTGCAAGTCTAAAAACTGTGCTCGTAGTAACAACATCTTTGGAAATCCCTTCGCGAACAAACTTTCTGTAATTATGAAAAAACGCATTTTTATTAATATCATTGTAATTTTCCTAATTTTTCATAAATAATTGGCTTGAACTAGCTATTGTATGAAAGCTATTGTTAAACACCAAGTGTAAATGATTTAACAATAATAATCATGTTAAGAAGCACAATTGATTAACATCAACGATGAGCCAATTATGATAGCTCCAGGAATTTAGAAACTTGGTAAATGAAATTAAGAACTTTCAAGTAAAGAGCACAGAAATCAATTACTGTTAACAGCAGCCTCCGTGCAGGTACGTGAGGAAATTCTCTTTGAAAAGAAATCAATAGAGTCTGCATGCAGGCTAATAGTAATGAGCCTAAAATGGTTACTCGGAGGCCCATTTTAACGTGTCAATGATGATCAGAATTATATACAAATGGCAATGAAAAGGTCGCAATGCTAAATACAGAATACAGAAAATCACTATCAACAGCAATGAGCCTAAGATGGATACTTGAAGGATTCACTATCAAAGTGTTAATCATTATAGCTCTGTTGCAACATTGAGAGGATGACATACTAATGCCATTCCATGATTCTGAAGAAATCTTTTATGTGAGGCCAGATCCATCATACATCATCATTCGAAGAAATTCTGAAAAGAAACAAAGGAATATGATTTAGAAAATTGATGACGTCACTTCCTCAAATGAGTTGAAATGTAAGATACGCTGTAATTTCGAAAAGTATTTAAAAGTTCTGAAAAGTCCAACGGTAGAATTATAGATACATATCTAAGGTTTAATGCTATGTTAAATGTTTTTCTTTTGTTAGTCACACTGTGGTTGTTATGTCTGTCTTTCTCTGATTAGATAGCACAGCCTTTAAACTTGTAAGTTTTTCAATTTCGTGGTTTCTACTTATCTGAATCTTGTGGTAAAATATCCTAGCTTTTGTCCATATTTGATTTTGTTTTCATCACTCCCAAATATTTTTTCTCAAATTAGAATTAAAAGCTTTGAAAACAAATTATCCGATAATTTCTATTCGTAGGGCGCACCAAAATCTGATAGCGTCGAAATGATTAATAACAAAAAGCCCAATTATTTGAAGCTTGCAATAAAGTGAGATACTGTATAGCTCAAAAATTGCCTTAGCCACAATGGCTTGCCCTGAGTAGTAATAATAGAGCCAAACTATTAAAGAAAAATTGCCTATTTGAATTAAAAATCGTTTTTCAAACTAGTCTAGTTAAAATATCTTTGGGATGCCCAGTACATCGTAATTGCTCACAAACAATGTCTTAAGATAGATCGGATAAGGATGAAGGATACGTAAGCTGTAAAACGAATGAAACGACCCATTTGGAAGGCTGTTGTCCCAAGGATATTCAAGCAATAATATTGACAAATGGCCTTTTCAACGGAAGACATCTTTAACTGGATGTAAAAGTCTTCCTGGCCTAAAGAGGCTCCGTCGTCAAATTGTAAACACATCTGTAAACGCCATTGTTTTAGGCACGCATCCATTGTTTTCTGCAATAAGCGATTACGCTAAAGATGGCGGCATGGAACGTTTTACCAAGATGCATTGCGTTCGAATTACAAATCTTTAACAATTCTATAAGAATTTGATTAAAGAATGCAATGCATCTTGGTAGAAAGTTGCTTGCCGCCATCTAGCGTAATAGTCTAGTGTTTGGTGGCTTCACCTAAACCACCAAAAAATAACAGTTAAGTTCCACTTTTATCCAAGCAATTGTAAGAGATAGCGTATGAATTTTTGGTTTTTTCCTCTGTGAAGTACAAAGATTTATCTTCAAAATAACGCTTTCATTTTGAAAAAAAAACCGTGTGATACTGCCTATCAAAAAACTGCAAAATCAACTTGTCGACAAAAATTTGAAGACGGAGCCCCTTTAAACAAGATATTGCTCTAACATTCAGAAATTATTAACCATTCAAATTTGATTGTTTTTATGACTCACCCGGATAAAAGGCAGTCTGTCCCCTTTGATGAATGAAAAAAGAGATAAAGATCTCTTTTGTATGTTCCAGAATTTTCCACTGACTTGTCTTATCCAAAGAAATCAGGGAAATAGAGATTCGTTGATGCATGAATGTCATGGCCATGAAACTAAGCAGTAACTAAGTTCAGAACAATAGGGGACAGACTGCCTTTAAGAACAAGAGGAACTGATGTTACTTACCATTGAAATCAACTAGACCATCTCCATCGACGTCAGCTTCTCGGATCATTTCATCAGTTTCTGCCTCAGTTAATTCTTAACCCAATTCAACAGCAACTTGTCGTAATTCTGTCATGCTAATGTATCCATTCCCATCCAGATCAAAAAATTCAAAAGCTATCCTTACTTCTTCTTCTAATGCTTTCATACTTTGTTGTTTGGCTCCCATCATTTCAAGAAATTCCGTCAGTTCTATCTTTCCATCTCCTGCAAAAAACGCCATTTCAAAAACTGCGGGATTTATTCTTAAAGGAATGAACCAGTTATTAGTAATCATTATAAATGTAAGTTGTTTATTGTTATCTTGATGGGTTGTTTATAACGAATCGTGAATGATTTCAAACCTTCCAAAACCATAAATTCTAAGATATTTGCTCAAATCTCCTGCTTAGTTGCAAATCTTATTTCCGGCCAGGATGCCAAAGTGCTCGCATCGCTCGCAGCTTAACACTTCTAGCTCTTACAAAGGGCAAGCCAAGGAGCCAAATTTTTGAACACTTCGAAAATGTGAGGAACAATGAATACAAAGATTTCTGTATCTTCAATTTTATTATTTCTGTTTGGTTTGGTAAGATTTAGGAACGAGATATCTTTAAAAAGGCCTCAATTGATAGCAGCACTTTCGTTGCTAAAAAGGCAACCCCTGTAGAAAAAACTGTATTGTTATATTTTGTCAAGTTCTGTCACAATTCACATGAAGTAGACTTTTTATCAAAGTTGTGATATTTNCACTTGAAGTTGCTCCTGAAGACTTTTTTGTATGACCTCAGTGAAAATATAGCTTTCTTTAAGGATTTTCTAGAGAGCAAAATTTCATTCTCTTGTTCTTTTGATAAACTCCTTCTCGAAGAATTTACGTCACTGAAGTAATTCTATATATTTTAAGCATATCACCCATCACGACAAGGCAATCTTGTGATAGTCAATTTTTCATGTCATTGTAGGTAAATTTGTATTTCCAACTAGAAAGTGAAAATGCTTTGCTTCGCTCGCTATCAAAGCATCAAAATAGCCTTGGAGAAGGAAGAATCCAATTAATTTTTGATCCCCAAGAGACAACCACTTCCGTTGATCTCTCTTCTGGCACTGAGTAAAATCCATATTTTTCTTTTATTCTGTTAATCAACACCTGACAATTTTCCAAGAATGCAGTCAAAGAAAGGGTTTTATATTTGAAAGCATGGCACGGCAACTTTTCTAATCCTGGTAGATGGAGCCATAAAATCAAAGAAAACAAACTAACCATTCATGTCAATGCTTTTGATAAGTTCATCAAGTTCTTGATCAGAAATTTTGTGTCCAAGTGATTTCAAGACAATTCTCATGTCATCGATAGATATGACACCATCTTTGTCGTAATCGAAGAGAGAAAATGCTTTTGTAAAATCTACGAAAGACATAAAATTTCATCAAACAAAAATTATAGAGATAATAGTAGTACAGTTAACTGTCTCATTGTACATGCGAAAAAGGGTTATCGAGGGAAGACAGTAGTGTATATTGAAATATGATTGAAAAAGAAGAGGAAGGATACATCTAAACGTCAAACTTGTGCTTTCTGTCTATTTGATTAAAATATTGAGCAGCAGAGCAAGACTAGATAATGTTACAATAGGATCCACTAGTTTCGATTGATACCCAAGTATAAAACGGTTAGCGATTGCAGACAAAGGGAATTCTGTGCCCGGTTGGTCAAGTTATAAACAAAGCAAGCTGCAAAAAGTTGCTCTGAAACCCAGGTAGCTGACTCACTCGTTGTGCATTCTAGAGATGGGTTTTAATGGCAAAAATGAGCATATATCGAAAGAACGAAGATACATCTAAACATCTGTATCAGGCCTTTATTTGTTTGGTTCAGAAGCTGAGACGGAAGTGTTTTAATTGCACCCAAACTATACAAGAATTGAATCACCTCCCAATCGCCTTCTGAACCAAACAACTAGATATATTCTTCTTATTTCGATTTATGCTCAATGGTTGCTCTTAAAAACCATTTCTGGAATATACAAGGAGCAAGCTAGCTACCTGGGTTTCAGAGCAGCTTTTACGACTTGCTTTGTTTTGTTAATGATTTGATCAACCTGGCATAGAATTTCCATTGTCTGCATAAGACAATTGTTTTGTGCTCGAGTGACAATTAAAACTAGCGGATCCTATTGTAACTTTATCTGTCATTGTTTGAGCAGTGGAAATAACAATTCTTTACATCCTATGTGCAATTCAGACACTTGCTTCTCAGTTTCTGATCATATAATAAATGAGATGCCAAAAGTTAATGTTTACATTAGATTTGTCCTTCTTCTTTCGATATATATTCATATCTTCACGAAACAACCCCCATTCGCGTGCGCATTGAGACAGTTAGCCATATTGGCTGCGGGGCATCTTTTGCAGCTTTATATGTTTTGATTTAATTCGATGCTCAAGAGAATTCCTTTTGTCCACGATCACTTATCTCTTTTAATAGGCATGAATCAGACAATTGAAATTGAAGCTATTGTTACAAAATTATCTCTTGTTAGGGAGAGCAAGTTGCGAAATAGGGAAGCAGATGCAGGAATAAAATCTTTATATTTAGCCGATTATTGCTCAAAACATACCACAGCTGTCGTTGTTTCCCGTCTTATTGCAGTGCTTCTTTGCAAGCATTTCAACAGATTCGACAAGAATCGCCTGGTACTTTGACATTTTCTTTGAGCTTGCTTTACTGGTCATAGTTTGTCGGATCTTGTGAAATTCTTGAAGAAACTACCCCTACTTGCATTTAATTGCCATTCCGTCTCTGAAAGCATCTATGCGAAAAGGTCAACGTTTCTTCAACCCAAGGAGAAAGTTTTTCTAAACATGCATAGAGCTCCATGGCAGTAGTGATGGATGTATGAATAAGCGGTCTCCATACAGGCGTGTATCCAATAACCTTGCTTGACATGTGAATGACTTCATGTTGCTTCATGGTGGTCAAATACATAAAAATTATCTCATTTGCATTGTAGCTATAACAAAATGTTATAACATCAATTCATGAGCGATAGGACACCTAATGTGTGTAACAGTGTGAGATTTTATCAGTAGCGATCCACCTTAACCAATTGTTTTGTGTGCGTTTGAACTTATTTTTAGTTGGTAGTGAGCCACTTTATTGCTGTTCGGTTATTTTGAAATTTTCAATAGCGAGCCACCTCTACTCACCCGGCGGTATATTTATGAAATAAGAAAACCAAAATGCAAATTTATGGAATTTTGAAAGCTTACCGTGTCTTTGAGATTGTGTCAGCATCTCAGCCTGTCAGAAAACAAGAACATATTGTTAGTTAGTGGATAGTGGAATGATGATCAATTTGCCAAAAGACACACCTAACTGTTTTGATACCGGTCTATCAGGGGTGAATTTCGTAATAAAAAGAAACAGATATTTTTTATTACAAATAAAAACAACCAAACTACATTCTGTGGTAGAAAGGACATGATGTCATCGAGTTCCAACTACGGCAGCAACTTACATCGATGAAAAAATATACATTGAATTTAAGAAAAGAACAACTCAGCCGGGGATCTTAGAAAGAAAAATTCCCTCCACCATACAGCAGATGATTGACTCTTAAACGAATATACACAAAATGATGAAACACCCACAAATATCATGAAACAGATCTCAGACAAGAGAAAACGATTTACAGTTATAGAGAATAGATATCACACCTTTGGATGCACTCAATCAAATTGAAATAAACAGACAGCGCAAGACCTTATACATGGATGAGATGAAGGTGTGAAATATATATTCAAAACTTTCTTTATTTTGCGATGTTCACCCTTGCTTACCTCAGGGCACATTCTACCCTCTGCAAAATAGGATGGACATTTAAATCCCAATTAACTGTTTTGGGTTGCCACTCTGAGCCTTGGCCATTCTAATTTACTGGTTTCAGTTGAATATTGACTTTGTTGTTCAATTTAATGTTCGCAACCTGACTTAAATTTTCATACCTATTTACAGGTTATCGAAGTCTGGAATTCTTTTCAAAGCTACTCAGTTCCTAGGCAGCTAAAACCAGTCAAGACAAATAATCACAATCAGTAAAAAGGTTTGAATTTTTCCAAAAATTTGAGCCTACTGAGCGCAGAGTCAGGAAAGTACTGTAAGAATGGTCAACTGCTGTCAATTTGTTTTTCTCGTTTTACACCTACGAGTTTAAAAGTTCAAATCTTCCTTTTTAACCAGTAATCTGCCTTAGCTTTGTTGTTTTGTTGTCTGTTTTGTGTAATGTATCTTTAATTTTGTCGTTTTTGTTCTTTGTTTTGTGTATTGAAAATTAATTTGAATTGTAAGTACCATCCATAGTGAAGACCCGGTGACTTTATGTCTTTCTTCACTATGGATGGTACAGTGTAATGTAATGTAAGTATAAATATTGTAGTTTTCTAATCTTGAAAGAAAAAAAAAACTGCGGTCAAAATTCAAATGACCGGGGAAGGTTTCCAAGACAAACGAGAAATTATTATCATTATTATCATTATCATTAAATTCTTTATGGTTGGTATTTACAGTAGCTTATATACAATAGCTAATTCAAACCAACTATCTTCAAAGGAAAAAACTTACAATATAATCAAGAAAATAAGTTTATTTACAACGGCTTATATGATTACTTTTGGCGGAGAGATTTCCAGAGATATTGTTTCTACAAGCAATCGAAACGTGTCCTACCCAAAATATATTTCATTCAAAGATTTTGAGCCTTCCCAGACTCAGAAGCAGTGTAAACGCTGTTGATCCGTAACAACTTTGTATTGTAACAGATCAAACTTACACAAGCAGCAAGCACACCAGCACACTGTGTAAACATAAACACTGTAAACACCGTAAACACTGTAAACACTGTAAACACTGTAAACATGGTCTAACTCTTTGTGAAAACAACAAAAGATTGTTTCGAGAAACATGAATTTATATGAAAAGTAGAAGGATAGGCCTAGATCTAAATATCTAGAAATTTGATTCTATCTGCGTATCTCTTTCAGAAATTGAACAGTAAAGCATTGTATATTTTGGTATAATTGTGTGTATAACTCAAACATTTATTGCTCGGTTTCTGAATCGAATAATTGGAATTTAGTCTTGAGAAGCAGGGCAAATTAAGAAAACTAAAAGTTCAGGTTTTCGAAAAGACAAAGTGATTTTCCTTTCTGAAGAATAGAATTCCCACCTCTGAGCAATCAAACAGAGAAAGTAAAACATTAAAATCGGCTGCGTCGAAAGTGTGAAATCTATTCTTGGGGCTGTCAGATCGCTTTGTCTTAAACGGAACTGTAACTGTATCCTTTGTTTTACAAAATTCTTGCTACCTGCAGATGTTTAGAGATATCTTCCTTCTTTCGACAAATGCCAATTTATTCTCATAAAGTGTCCTTTTCGCGTGCACAGTGACTGAGTTACCTATCTACATCAGGGACGTAGGAAGCATCTCAAACTTGAGGGGGCACGACACTTTAAGGGCACTTTTTTCATTAAGCTAAAGGGGCACTTCCTGAAAATAAAAAGGGCACTTCTTTGCTTATTGCAAAATCTTGGGGGGCACGTGCCCCCAGTGCCCCCCCCGGTTCCTACGTCTCTGATCTACATTTTAGGGGAACTTTGCATACTTTTTTGTTGACTTCCGTGGTGGCTTTGATTTCTCGGCCATATAATTCCCTTTGTTTGAAACCGCTTTGTACTGGCATGTCAATCAACAGAAACGTTTCTTTTATTGTTGCAAAATCTTCCTTTGTTTTTGTTTTGCCTGCTTTCCCTGACCATTTCTCCTATGTATTTCAATTCTCATTCGTACAGACTTCTCTTTGGGACATACAGAGCTGGCCTGTTGTGGGAAAAGATTTTCTGGTCCAGTCAACGTCAACAACCCGAAGACATGAAAATGGTCAGGCCCTAAGAAGATGAGAGCTTAAAAATTAAGTAACCCTCGGTAAATCTAGTTAAACGTTTTGCGTACTGATATTTTATCAGAGAGTTATTTCCGTGCAAAACGTTTTGTAACACATGATTAAAATATAGCGAGAGGAATGAAACCTGTATTGTATAAATGTAAGCAACCCTGCGCAAACCTACAGGTACTAAATTGAATTACAAAGAATCGAATTTTTAATCATTTTCTTCTTCATTCTCTTTGTTCTTGATCTTTTGACAACTTTGTGGTGCTGATATAGAAGTTTCTACAAATTTCCAGGCCAAAACAAAGCAACGAAACGAAAGTTCAACGCAATGCTGATACGCACAGTTTTTGGATTGCGTAATAGCATTTGCTTACCTTTGCCCTAGTGGTTGGATTAGCACCCTCAGGAAGAATTACCCTTTGCCAGATTTACCCATATCCTACAGCGGTACTGTGAATAGAGGAAGTTTTCTGAAAATCTTCAAAAAATGGATAATCATCCACTCTACAACTTCCTTTTCCTTCCAGTCTCGCGGTGAACGTTTGTTTTGCTTTAAAATCTCCAACAAAAAATTTACGGCAAATGTTGATAGTGTTTGCTGTGACGTGGCTGCGTCTTTAAATTCTGCTCCGAAATCTTCTGGAATATTTCTTTGTTTTCCAAACCGCCAAATGCAACAATGAAAGCAAGATTGAAATTACCAACTATCAAATTTGCTTGATGAAACGAAAAGTGATCTGGTAATGATTTTATTCTGTAAGATCATAAGATCGGTAATGTTGAATGATAATATCATAAGTTAAAGAAGATCACAAGAGAAGATGATCATCGGTTAAGCTTGATAAACTTCAGAGCAAGCCCATATGTAAACAAATACTTTCAAAGTAATAGAACAGTAAAACAAAAAGAGTCTTACCATTTTCACGAAGAACTCACGTATCTTTTCTTGTTTGTCAAATCAACAAGTATTCAAGTTGACAGAAGACAGGATCTCTTTGTGTCGACGTTGCCAGCCAACAGGATAGGTCGATGCGATCTGCCTGCTCAAAAACACAGCTACATATTTGATTTAAGGGGTGCCTTGGCTAGCGAACAGTCGAAACGCATGAAATTTGTGCACACGTTCGCTGACGAAGATCGTTAGCTGTTGGTTTTTCTAGAACGATGACAGATAATGTTGGAAAACTACGTAAAAGCTAGTAATATGCATGCAGCCCTCGGTGAATCGACTTGCTCGTTAATTATTTAAAGCAGAACCTTACAGCTGTTGTTCAAACTAAAAGAAAAAGAGTCTCCTCATTGCCAAGCATAACGAATTCACAAAGATATTTGCACAAAGATTCTTTTCCTGCTACTATGAGTAACCGTCGGTAATCGTCAAACAAATTCGGCATATTTGCTTCTCTTAATTCGAGCAAAACCTTCAATTTGTAAAGTTCAATGGAGACTGAAATTGGCCAAGTTTTGGCGAATTTCAGAATTCATCTCTTAGATTATCTTTATCAATAAATGATTGGCAAAAAAAGCCCAAGAACAGGTCACTGAAAGGATTAAAAAACAAATGTTAACCGGTACATTTTCCAAGAATTCTATCACATCCCATTATACTGCGAATTACAACTCGCTGCAGAAATTAGAGGCAATTGACAGGTAAAATTTACCGCACAGGGGCAGCATCAAGGCGTCCAGGACCGAGTACCATTAAGGTCAATACCAAGGACCATCGGAGCAGGAAAACAATACCACTTTAAAAACGAAATTAAGGAAAAATACCGAGAAAAATTTGGAATGAAAAAAATCGATAATTTCCGTGTTCCAAGTCCTCGAAAAATGTCCTCGAAAAATGTTCTCGTTACCACATCAATTCCTACCAGTACCCAGTATCAAAGGCATCAGTACCAGGTAACGTGGGGGCATGTACCCAGCACCATCAATACCCCCTGTCACCATCCTAACGTACGACCTTACACATCCTACCTTGATTTAATAAGCACTTCGTTTTCAGTTTTTCAGCTACGAATTCCTAAGAATTCTTAATTAAAGAACATGCTTCAAGCTTTCTAAAATGCTCAAAGTCCAGCAATTAAGCACAGCAAGGATTTGGGCCCAGCGGAAGCCATTTGCTGTGGGAAACTTCTGAGATTTTCAAAGATTTCCCAAGATTTTAGGATTTTCTTTGGGATTTCTAAGTTTTTGGTGAAGATTTTAGAAATTTTCAAGATTTTTGAAGATTTTTGAACATTGTTAGAAAATGTACGAGATTTTCGGAGTGATTTGCCCCTCATGTTTCTTTGTTAACAAATTTGTACTTTGATGATATGAGATATTCATAACCAAATTGGGCTAGCAAAATGCCAAAATTTAAGTTGACTATCAATCAATGAACTGAACTACACTTCAACTGAATTCCTGCAAAGCTTTCGTAAGGCTTGGGCAAACATGTCCGAAGTTATATTTGGGACACCTAGCAGTGTGAACCATCAAGTATTGACATTCTTTTTCTTAACATTCAATATGATCTTGTTTAAAGAACGCCAATCAACCAGCATCCTTTGCGGTCGCGCTTTGCTGAGCACTGCTATGTACGTAGTCGCACGCAAAGGATGCTGGTTGACCGGCGTTCTTTAACAACAAACCTTTCGAACTACGCTGCTAACAAGCATAAGATTCGTTTGAGTCATTGAAGGGTCAAGGGATATTTGAGACATTACAAGACTTGATAAGATACCTAATTCGTGAAAGTTTATTCCAGCAAAATTTCCCATTTTGGCCGATTCGCGAAGTTACTTCCAAAAATTTCGCGCTTTTTCCAACTCGCAAAGGCTTCTTCTCGAGAAATTTTCTTCCCTTAAAGTAATTAGCCTTCGTTGACGCATTTAAAGAAAGAGTTGCACAACTTCTTGATGGTCTGAAGGATATCTTCATGATGTAATGTCTTAGCAGTGGTAAAACACTCTAACGTTTTTAAAGACTTTCTTGTCGTTAGGTTTTAGCGTGGGCAGCGTGGAACCAAAACAGCGCACAGACATCTGCTAGCTTTAGTATCACGTGTAAAAAAGCTTTCAGGCCTAACAGGGAAGCTATTTAAAATGATCATTTTGGCGAGAGAAGCGAGCCTGGAAGGTAATTGCTTTGGGAAATCAGATAAGACGCCCTAGAAGACTTTCAAAATCCTGTTTGCAGGTAATCGGTTAGTGAAAAACACGTTGTTTATCAAGGAAGTGATGGGTCTTTGCGCAATGAGCTGAATCAATACGTTTTGCTAATGAAATGCTGGTTTCGATTCGTTCTTTCGGCAGAGTAAGGACTAAGGTGGGCATGATTTGGGTCTAAAAAGTTTCAAAATAAACAGAGCACCATTCAGAACAGGTTGGAATACTGAACACTTTTTAGTTCTCGTCTTGTCCACAGTGAACTTCTGGTTGTTCTTGTAATGCTGGTTTCGATTCTTTCTTTCGGCAGAGTAAGGACTAAGGTGGGGATGATTTGGGTGTAAAAAAGGGTCTATTTCAAAATAAACAGAGCACCATTCAGAACACGTTGGAATACTGAAGATTTTTGGTTCTCGTTTTATCCACAGCCAACTTCTGGTTGTTCTTGGGAACTCTTTTCCATTCTTCAGTTTGAAGTTTGAGTATTATTTTTAGATCGTTCGTCAAGCCTTTAGATCATTTTTTCATACTTCCTTCCATAACACGTTGTAATTCTGAAAATAGTCATGATATGCTCTCTCTGCTCTCTGGGATTATACCAACTGGCCCAAAGTTCCCTTCGAGCGATTAATTTCAAAGCAGAGGCCAAATACATTTTACACGATACATTTCAATGTTTTGAAAGATTTAAAGGGGCCTTTGCAACAAGCATACCTTGCACGTACCATCTCTTTGTTGGCACCCATTTTCGTGCACCGTGCACCATGAAAATGGCGACAACGGAGTCCACAAAAGGACATCTGCACCAAACATGCTGGTTGTAATGGCCCCTTTAAAGATNTCAAGGAAGTGATAGGTCTTTGCGCAATGAGCGGAATAAATACGTTTTGCTAATGAAATGCTGGTTTCGATTCTTTCTTTCGGCAGAGTAAGGACTAAGGTGGGGATGATTTGGGTCTAAAAAAGGGTCTATTTCAAAATAAACAGAGCACCATTCAGAACAGGTTGGAATACTGAAGATTTTTGGTTCTCGTTTTATCCACAGCCAACTTCTGGTTGTTCTTGGGAACTCTTTTCCATTCTTCAGTTTGAAGCTTGAGTATTATTTTTAGATCGTTCGTCTCGTCAAGCCTTTAGATCATTTTTTCATACTTCCTTCCATAACACGTTGTAATTCTGAAAATAGTCATGATATGCTCTCTCTGCTCTCTGGGATTATACCAACTGGCCCAAAGTTCCCTTCGAGCGATTAATTTCAAAGCAGAGGCCAAATACATTTTACACGATACATTTCAATGTTTTGAAAGATTTAAAGGGGCCTTTGCAACAAGCATACCTTGCACGTACCATCTCTTTGTTGGCACCCATTTTCGTGCACCGTGCACCATGAAAATGGCGACAACGGAGTCCACAAAAGGACATATGCACCAAACATGCTGGTTGTAATGGCCCCTTTAAAGATTTTCCTCTTTTTATTCTAACCATGATTTAACAGGCCACATTGAAACGAAAAAGAACAAACGAACAAGAACCAAAAAAACTCAACTCTATTTGCGAAATAACCATTTTGTAATAGTCGTTGCAAGAAATTGTTACAATTCAGCATTTAATTAATCAAAGCTGCATGTCGAAATATTTACAATTATTAGATGAAAATGATGCACGCAATTATACAAAACAATTCAAATTAAGAAGAGCTCTATTGATCCCATCAACCTTTACTTTTGCTGGTGATTTGTCAGAGGAACTAGATAGAGGGCGTAGGCTGCATCCAAAAGTTTCCCTCCACAGATGCCTGCAGCTAGCAGCGGCAATCAAGTACAACTACGGCGCCCAACCACATTACCATGCGACGTAGTAAACACTCGGCAGTTCTTCCAGTTTGTACAAACAACCTACGTTTTGCATTTCCAGGAATTGACGAGATTCTTTCGAGAAAGCTCTGAAAGACATTTGACGAGTAAACGGGCTAAACAGAGCGTTTATAACGGAATTACAAAACATGACCTGTACACGAATATTAACACAAAACTGATAAAGCGCCACGACAATAACTACCTTATCTAGCCGGATAGCATATGTAAATTTATCCCAACAACTAAACATTCTGAAATACCTAGGTACAAAACTGACAAGAACATTCTAATAAACAATACTTTCTTGCTGGCTGGTGCCGGGGTGACTTCAGGCACATGGGCTGTGCTGCACAAACTCTATAGAGTATTCTAGTCAAAGCAGAAACATTCCTTATTTCTGAGGACTGTACAAGAAATACGGTAAAAGTATTGAGCTCTAAAATAGACCTTCAGCCATTCTAAAAAGAATCTGAATCGAACGAGATTGTTATACATTTTTTAGAAATTCCGAATGTGCACAAAAATGATAGAAGCTCGAACGCCATTCAATCGAAACTTCGTATAAAAATGCACTCGATCCAGACTCTTTTGTACAAAAGCTAGAAGGTCTCTTGTGAATGACTGTTCGGCAATCAGGCCAATAAGTGTTAGCACGTAAAACTGAAGAGATATCTCTGTTTGAAAAATGTTGACGCAAATCGTTATTGTACTTATGGCGTTCAAGCATCAGAATGAGACGAGATTGTATTTTACATTTGGTTACTACGAGGAAAATAAGAAATTTCTACAAGGTTCATTTAGACCCCTTTTGTTTTGTGATCATCTGGACTAATTGCGTCCCTGATACAACAATGTCGTTGCTAAGATGAATGGAAGGAAACTCTTTAATCCAAATTCTGTGATTCTGCTGGTTTGTGAAATCTTCAGTAAACGAAAAAAGTAAACCAAAAATTACAAAATAAACTTTTTTGGCTATCTGAAAGTCTGATGTTAACATGATAAGTATCCCTCGTTATTTGAAGAGTTTCTCCTAAGTTTCCTTGCAAAATGAATGAAGCTTTAGCAAAGGCAAAATGATAAAATTGTTAATTCGAAAATAATCAAAAGAGACAAGTTTTCCTTCACCTTTGCTTTCAATGAACTTGAATTTCCAGTTAAATCATACAAAGCTTACTTCTCAGGGACAACCCACACCAATACAAAACAGAGATCATTGCTTCTACCAATACTGTCTCCGCCTGAATTTAGCAAAAAGCTTTTTAATAATTCGCAATTAATAATTAATAATTTGTAATGACTGGCCAGACATCACAAGGCTAATAAATGCTGAAGCGTATTACTACAAACATCAAAACAAATAAATGCTTTTCTATCTTCTGGAAAATAACGGTGCCTTTTCGTAAGACCTACATTAACTAACCAACTAAAATCTGCTTCAAAACAGCTTCAAGGAAAGTTTCGCGATATCTTGAAATTATCCATCCAAAACTCATTTGTTCTCTCTATTCGCGAACATTCTCAAAGTTAATCTATTTTGAGTCAGAATTTTGGTCAATGGAAATAAGATTTTGTGATTAATTTGTAGGGCTTTAACGCAGCATACTGCAGTATATCGAGAGCTACTTTTTAATAAATAGACTAAAAGCACTTCAGTTGATCACACCACAACGGCGAGCGCTGAGAAAGTCACAAAATTCGCAGTGAATGATGTCATAAAGTCATGTTCGGATTCACAGTAAGCATGGCAGATATTTCAGCTCTGAATATTGCGGGAAGAATTTGAAATCTTGCTTGATTTCCATTTGAAATTCAAAACAAACAAAGCCGCAAAAGTTGCCTTGATACCAGCACGGCCAACTATTGCCTTATGCATGCGAAAGGTGGTTTTCAGAGAAATCAGGAATTTTTAACGAAAACTTTAAAGATCTGCCAGGCCTGTTGTTTTCATTTGATTTTGGAGCGGAGTAGGATAGGCTTCAACTTTGAGACCCTGTTTGATTCGACCCAACGAGTGGTTGCTGAAGGGCAAAATGAATGTCATTCTCCAGCAAAGTCAAATTCAAGTAAACTTTGAAAGGAAGGGTTCTGGAATTGTATTTAAGTTGTTTCTATATTTTAAAGGGTAAATAGTGCTGTTTATAAAGAAGACATTATGGCTGATAAACTGCTTCCTAAAAGGCTCACTTTAAAGAGACGATGAACGACCTCTAGGTCTTACTATAAATATCTGTTAATTCTCGTGTTTTTCGAAACTCCTCTTCTTATCACCAAAAAGGAGATAAAGCTCAAAACTTGCTTCAACGTTCAAACGATCGGATCTCTAAGCAATTAAGAATTTCGATAAGGAACAGCACCTGCGCTCTGGTTGTTATGAAATACGATCAAACGAGAAACTTCCAACTTATCAAGCGAACAAACGAACGACTTTTCGTAGCAGTATCAAATAAAGTTATCGAGCAAATTCTTCAACCAACAGCGTGGATGGTTCATAAGTAGAATATGGGGTGGTGCAAGAAAATGGGGAAATGCCAGAATATGGGGGTAGTGCTAGAATATGGGGAAGAAGGGGGGCAATGCCAGCCCTGCAAAAGTGGGATTGAATCCAGGCAAAGTTGGTTGACAAGTGCATTTACCAAGCAATTTAAACAAATTTCAGTACAAAACAAATATCTACTTAAGGAAAAGGAGGGAAGCATGTTTTTTGCTACCCAGGTTCGTTTTTGCAACGTTGTAGCACTTGTAGGATCAGCGACAACCATGAAAGAAACTCTATTACTAGACTGACTACCTGAGTCTCAGTTTTCAGCATTGAACTGAATGACGGATATTGCTTCAAACTTGTATGTATACAAATAAAAGAAAAACAGATAAAAAA
>REGL01000328.1:148462-160768 GCA_004194395.1 Aurelia aurita complex sp. Pacific
CTGTTTAAAATGTAAGAGGTGAATTTTGTATGGTTCTGTTAGGAACAAAATTAACCCTCTATCAACAATGTTTGTATTTCTAAAACAATAGAAAATAAATTCCTGGCATGGATGATTGAACATCATGTAGAGCGTTGACTTGGGTCCAATCTATAGGGAACCCAGCTAGCTGCCCTTTTACTAGGACTGTTTAAAATGTAAGAGGTGAATTTTGTATGGTTCTGTTAGGAACAAAATTAACCCTCTATCAACAATGTTTGTATTTCTAAAACAATAGAAAATAAATTCCTGGCATGGATGATTGAACATCATGTAGAGCGTTGACTTGGGTCCAATCTATAGGGAACCCAGCTAGCTGCCCTTTTACTAGGACTGTTTAAAATGTAAGAGGTGAATTTTGTATGGTTCTGTTAGGAACAAAATTAACCCTCTATCAACAATGTTTGTATTTCTAAAACAATAGAAAATAAATTCCTGGCATGGATGATTGAACATCATGTAGAGCGTTGACTTGGGTCCAATCTATAGGGAACCCAGCTAGCTGCCCTTTTACTAGGACTGTTTAAAATGTAAGAGGTGAATTTTGTATGGTTCTGTTAGGAACAAAATTAACCCTCTATCAACAATGTTTGTATTTCTAAAACAATAGAAAATAAATTCCTGGCATGGATGATTGAACATCATGTAGAGCGTTGACTTGGGTCCAATCTATAGGGAACCCAGCTAGCTGCCCTTTTACTAGGACTGTTTAAAATGTAAGAGGTGAATTTTGTATGGTTCTGTTAGGAACAAAATTAACCCTCTATCAACAATGTTTGTATTTCTAAAACAATAGAAAATAAATTCCTGGCATGGATGATTGAACATCATGTAGAGCGTTGACTTGGGTCCAATCTATAGGGAACCCAGCTAGCTGCCCTTTTACTAGGACTGTTTAAAATGTAAGAGGTGAATTTTGTATGGTTCTGTTAGGAACAAAATTAACCCTCTATCAACAATGTTTGTATTTCTAAAACAATAGAAAATAAATTCCTGGCATGGATGATTGAACATCATGTAGAGCGTTGACTTGGGTCCAATCTATAGGGAACCCAGCTAGCTGCCCTTTTACTAGGACTGTTTAAAATGTAAGAGGTGAATTTTGTATGGTTCTGTTAGGAACAAAATTAACCCTCTATCAACAATGTTTGTATTTCTAAAACAATAGAAAATAAATTCCTGGCATGGATGATTGAACATCATGTAGAGCGTTGACTTGGGTCCAATCTATAGGGAACCCAGCTAGCTGCCCTTTTACTAGGACTGTTTAAAATGTAAGAGGTGAATTTTGTATGGTTCTGTTAGGAACAAAATTAACCATCTATCAACAATGTTTGTATTTCTAAAACAATAGAAAATAAATTCCTGGCATGGATGATTGAACATCATGTAGAGCGTCAACTTGGGGCCAATCTATAGGGAACCCAGCTAGCTGCCCTCTTACTAGGACTGTTTAAAACGTAAGAGGTGAATTTTGTATGGTTCTGTTACGAACAAAATCAACCCTCTTTTGTGTTTTCGGCCTACACCTTCTTTTCTATCTATCTGGAGATATTTTAAGAAAATGCTTAATTTTCGGTAAAATTTCAGCCTGATATGCTCACAAGGGATATTCTAACAGAATGAAAAAAGTTTATTGGATGTTATTAGCCTGAGATTTTTGAACATTCGACATCGTTTTGTGGGATTCCTTGCGGTACCAAAGAACGAAACACGTGCAAATAAGTCGACAGTGGTCTCAAGTAGAAACTGCCAGAGATGCGAAATACCTTTTGGTGAATCCATTCATGCTCGTGGGCAGTAATGCACCGTTGATGTGGCCTATTTCATGATCAAAATTGTATTCTTGCTCACCGTGTGTTGTTTCTCTTCCACGGGATTGCGAGTAAAGCTTGAAAATGCTGCCATTTCTTGTTCTTCTCTCCTCACAACAAGGATTGAATGCCTCCATTATTCAAATACGGTTGAAACTGTTGGAGCTTCTACGTAGTGATACTTCTCATTTAGGAGCTCCAAAGCTTTCAACTGTATTTAAATAATGGCGGCATTCGATCCTTGTTGTAACGAGAGAAGAACGAAGGAATAGCAACATTATCAAGTTTTACTCGCAATCCTGTGGAAGAGAAACAACACACAGTGCGTAAGAATATTGATCACAATATAGGCCACATCAACGGTGCATTATTGCCCAAAGTCTGTTACAAAGAAGTAAAGATCTTACATTTCTGGAGAATCAGTCTCTTTCTTCAAAGTAGCCGATGGGGACTTTCCTTGTGCTGTATTCTCCTCCTCAGCAGCAGGTCCAGATAGTGCTTTCCACAGAGTGCTCAGTTGATTGTAATAGCCGATTGAGCTGAAATAAGAAATCGTATTCGTATGCTTTAGGGTGCGAACACACACAATCCATACTGAGAATGTATTTTCCATCCTTTTAGAAATACAAATAGTGTTCTGTCATGGTATGGTACAAGGGATATGTTCAAAATTTCATTGCGCTTGAATGGTGCAATGATTTTTCGGAGAGATTTTTGACATGAAGACCCCGGGTTCAATCCTAGCTCGGGGCACATTTCAATTTCCAATAGTGGTAGCCTGCTCGTGATAAATATCATTTCACCGCGGCAGCTTATGCCGAATGAATATAAATGCCTTAGAGTGCATTTATTTGGACAGACGTAAAATCAAATACTGAACCAAATAAAATAAAGGATTTTCAGTGTTCTCAGGCACAGAAAATGGCGAGTTTTGTAAATATCTCGCTGCTAAGTTTTCCAAGGGCAGTGGTCAGAAACTTTTCGTCCGCCGGAAAAGACCTTTTAGCTATTCTACAACGGATTCTGAATCGAAAAATATTTCCATACATTTCGCAGAACTTTCGAATGTGAACAATAATAAGCCACTGACGCCAAACCTGTCGTATCGTATAGCAGTATATAGAAAATGTTAGACTCATCACATACGTCTCAGTATCGCTCATTGAACTGGATGGTAACTAAAAAATGTAGATTAGAAATATTGAACGAATACAAGGAATCAAGTCGTAAATCTATAAAAATATCGCTCGACCTAGACTTTTGCAGAATAGCAGCATAGCTTCCAAATCTTTAAAAAGGCTGGTGTAAACTTGAGTGACCTGTTTCTTTGAACTGAATGACTTCAAAGAGACTTTTGCTATTTCTCTATAATTCTACCGTTGGATTTTTCTGAAATCTTCAATACTTTCAGAATTAGAGTGTTTTTCTTCTTTTTCAAGAATTCAAGAAAAATTTAAAAAAAAACTTAAAACTATCGTAATTTCTAAACAGTTTGACGCAACATGAAGAAATTTCGAAGAAAACCATAGTTTATGAATGCCTACAATATGGTAGCAAGCAAAGTCTGTCATTCATCTGGTTTATGATTTAGAAATTTGATGACATCACATCTTCAAATGACTTGAAATGTAAGAGAAATTGTGATTTTGAAAAATACTCAAAATTTCTGGAAAGTCCAACGGTAGAATTATAAATAAGTATCTAAAGTTTCTTTCAAGCCATTCAATCAGAAGAAATAGGTCATTGAATTTTACACCCATCTTTTTACGCCGAGTTAAAGATTTGGAAACTATGCTCAGAATAGCTAAATGGTTTGTTAAAAGGCTAGTTATTATCTCGATATCATGAGACAGTTGTCAGTTAAAATCTCACCTCAGTGCATAAGCAATGATTGAAGATGTTTCTTTTTCATTAATTACGATAGAAACTGAATCCCCAGCTGGCAGCAAATAATGTTCATATGGAGGACTAAAAATAAATTATAAACTTCGTTATTGAATATCATTACTGAAAAATTAATTCTTAATTCTGTTGATAACTAATGAATGATAAATTCATTTGATGAAAAATTACATTTTCCTTTTTTCAAGTAGATCAGTAGCAAAACTCATCTTTATAGACTTCTGCTCCTTCTTTTTTTCATTCAACTAAAAGTTTTACAATAACAAACTACTAAGACACTACATATGAACTTCTTCATCACACTACAAGAACGATAGCACGGGGAGCAAAAGACAATGACTCCCCCATGGCCATTAAAATAAGGAACATGAAACTGGATTTAAAGTATATAGCTCAGTATTTTTGTTGAATATTACGAAATTACATCTTAAAAATGAACTTTTGGGAATACACAAAGTTAACAATTTCAGAGAGATACACGTACTTTTTCATAGAAACTTAGAATTTTGACCAGTACTGAAACTTTCTTAAAATTATCAGATTTTGCGTAGTCACAGTTTCTTAAATCTTCATGTTCACTATCTGTCCCTCGTATTAAAAACAAGGTCTTTTCAAGGTTTTCTAATGTTTAGGTTTCACTCAAGTACCTTCCAAGTAATATGATACAGGAAACAAGTGAATAGAAAGAACAAATATGTTGAAAATTTGCATATCAAGTTTCTTAAGTTTTTTTTCCCAGTACTGGAATTTCTTAATTTTTTGGCGATCTGAGAGTTGAGTTCCTTATGGGCAATTTCTCATAAAAAATACGTGTAAAGGACAAAAAATAGATAAAGATAAAAAATCGTAAAATCAGACAAAAAAGAAACAGAACTCACAAAGGCTGCGGCACTGGTTGAAAATTTGATCCAGGCAATAAATGTGAAATTATCTTCTTCATTTTCTCTGAACCTTTCTTTTGGCCCGTCAAATTTTGTGATGCTGAAAAAAATTTTGATCAGTGTATCAAGGAAAATTTGAGTAAACTATTTGACTAATACAATGAGAAGTTCTTTTTGCGGAAAGAAAGTGCCCTTTTTCCGTAGGCAAACAGCTTCCATTCCATAATTTGTTGTTCTAAAAGAAGAGATTTATCATAACATGAGTCAAATTTGTTTAATGTTAGCGACCTTTTGAGTAATACTTCTCCCCCTCCCCCCCCCCCGTCTCCATGCACCTCTTTTCATTCAAAACAGGTTCCATAGGGGTCCCATAGCTATCAGCAATATTCGCACAATGTTGCTATACATTTCCATGCTCCTGGTGTATCGTTTTGTAATATTGTATTTCGTTATTATAAATTTTATGAGGATATATAAAAAATCAAGAGCTTTATCTGGGTTTCGGAATGTAAACAATGAAGGCTTTCGTGATAGTATTTCAGCAAAACTATTTCCTCCTAGTTCAGTTCTATGTTTTACTGATGTGTTTACGATTCCTTAAAATACGGTACTCCTTAGACGAAAACAATTCAAATTGTACTATTGACGGAATTTACGAACAAAATCGACTAGTGGGAATTTTAATGTTAGTTACCTTCAAGGGTGCTTGATTTTGTGGACTCTAAATCATCTCTGCTCTCTGAAAAAAATTTAGAATTAAAGGAATTTCGTAAAAACTGACATAATCATCCTTTGGATTACACACTACCAAATCAGCTAGGTATATGAATAACTAAAAACAACAAATGATACAAAATGAATTAATGAACACGGCGCAAATAAAATAGAAAACACAAAACTCAGAAGAAAAAGGGCAAGTAACTTACCAGCTAGGCCAAATGCTTTATATTGCAATGATCTCTGTCTCATATGGCCTAAGAATTATAGTGAAAACATTAAGGAGAAAATATTTTGGCAATTCATTACAGGAAATGCGATTCATTCTTCAAAGTAGTAATTGGCAGGTCTTGCAATGGCTAGAAATTGGGATTTTCCTGAAAATTGAGCGGCAGACCCCGTCGTGTAGCTCCTCTGTTCAGTTCAGTTCTTTCATTTTAAATTCCACTGCATACAAATACTCAAAACATTAAACAACTTACAACAATTTGAATAACTACAAGCTACAAATTAAAAATACAAGCATACAGAGTAAACATAAATAAAACTAAAAATATATTACATGACTAGAGAATTTGTATGAAGAGGAATTCTTAAGGAGGAGCTCTCTCAGCAGCTGAGCTAATCGAGGACAGAGCACCCCCTTTTAGTAGGAAATTTGAATTTTATTTAGAAAATTTGTAGAATGTAAGATATATTGTAAAATTCATATTTGAATAAAAAAATGTAGAAACCAACAAACCTCTGTTTCTGAGAGTAGCACTTGCAGAAGAAACAGATTCCTTTTCGCTTTCATCTGCATCACTCGTTCCTTTACTCGTATTTTTCACTTTGTCTTGCTTTTTGTCATTATCAATATCCAAATCAAACACTTCTGAACTGTCTTTCGATTTCTTTTCACTTCCTGCTTTTGATGAACCATCTGGTATTCCAAGAGTATCTTCAAGACTTTCATCATACTGAAATGAATACAGTAAAAACCCGCATATAAGAACCTTACATTTTGAAATCACCCTGTTTAGGTTCTTATGCATATGATACTATTCTTGAAAACAGGATGCAAGGTTCTTAAATAGGTTCTTATCAAAAGAATTAATTACAGATCTTCCGGAATTTAGGCCAAATACAAGAAAACAATGTTTTCACGTACTCATTATCATGGCACAATTTAATAAAGAACAACCTTATCTACCTAGCCAGCCTTATCTGTGTCAAATCCATTCGTACAAGGAATTTTGTACATATACTTTGTATCTGCTTAAATATTTGGCTAAATTTCTCAAAAAATTTTATCACATATCACCAACCAGTAGTTTACATTTAACTTTTTTTAAGATAAGAACCTTCCTTGAATTTCATGATGAATTGGTTCTTCTGTAATGGGGTGAAATTAGAACATGTTAGGCCTTAGGTTCTTATAAGTGGGTGGTTCTTATATGCGGGTTTTTACTGTATGTCTGAATGAATAAGTATGCACTGAGAATACAGTCAAGAGTACACACTGATAAATCCAAAAAACGAAACACTCAATGACATATTCAAAGAGAAGAGAGAAAACAACTAATTCAAGTCCCTCCTATAAAATGGGATGATGAAAATATCCCAGCTTTTTTTCTTGACCAAACAATAGGGATAGATACAAACGAGATTATACAGGATGTCCCAAAAAAGTACTCCTGTTTGAAAAATCACCAAAAATTGATTATCAAACCTTTGATAAAATTTTCTTTTTGAGTTGTTTGTCAAAGACCCAAAAATATTCGTAGATGATTAAATGTTTTCTTTTGATGCAGCAAGGTATAAAAATTACACGTTGAAAAACCTTTTTTTGAGATATAGTTTTTAAACAAAATACTCAATCTTGCCAGGGTAACACAAATAAGGTATTAATATACCTGTATTTCTTCTGGATCATCCATCTCCAAATCTTTTCGATCAACTTGGCAAATTTTCTCAGCTATCTTAGTCAACTCATCTTGACTGCTGTGAAAATCAAACGTCTGTCCTTGAGAATAACTCCTTGTTCTCATGTAACAATGATCTTGATGCGGAGTATTTCTTAGAAGCTCAAACGGACTACCAGGAAGGCAATTTTCCTCATGGACTGCGTCCTGCTCTAAGCTCAGTCTTTTTGGTGTTAATTTGACAGGAGCTGATTGCAGACGCCTATGTCCTAGTCCACGTCCTTCAGAAAATGATGTTCGTTTTGGTGTTACGACAATATCATCTTTGGATGTTTTTGCGACGATATCTTTGCTGTGTTCATTTTCCTCCACACCGACATCATCAATCTTACCAGCTCCCTTTACTGCGTTTTCTTTTGATGTCAAAATATCTCTTGGCTTAATGCTAGTTTGTTTGTCTTGCAATCCTTCACTGCCATTTTCAAATAATTCTTTCCTCTGTTTCTCCACATCAACAATTTCCCCAACAATCTTTGGTCTGACGGCTCCATTTTGCATATCAGCTGACATGCTATCTATTCCATGTTTGTCTGGTTTCAAAGCAGGCTGCAGTCTCGCATCGGATTCTGCATCAAAATCAGCATCATCTTCCTGTATCCCTAAGGGTGGGTATCGTCTTTTCAGCAAATTCTTCCTGTCTCTCCTGATTCGCGTACGGTCCAGAGCTGTCAACGAATTTGACTGATTTGCATCAAGTTTTGACGCAATCATTACTTTCCCTGCCACTTTGGAAACCATTGTGTCACTCTCTTTTTTGCCATAATCAATTGCTCCACATTCTTTAGTGCCGTCTTCCTTTGTCTCTTTTGGTGTATAATAGTTATCCTGTTTTTTTCGTAGCGTAGTTGGACTCGATTCGCATGAATTATACTCTGAACTCTCGTCCACTTCCTTGCCTAAACTTTTCAGTTTTTTCGTGAATGACACTGGCACGATTAAATCATCATCACTTGGCTCATTTATCATTTCATAATCAATTGCTGATTCCCCTAAACCAATATCACTATTCGGTATCTCATTATCATCTGCTTCGGACATGTACGATCGATCTTCGTCTGAGAAATCTAACACGTCTTGCAATGAGATTAAATCTGAGGGATCAAGCTCGCTACCATCTTCAACAAACATGCTACTGTGATGTGATGAAGTATCTTCTGATTGGCCTAAATGCATCAATTTTTGAGCGAGATATTTCGGCAAGTCATCTTGCTCCTCAGTATTGATAACAGTCCCTGAACGACCTCGTGAGTCGGCCATCCAGTGTTCTTGGCCGCTATTATGAGAGTATTCTGAATCATGACTCTCCATACGTATATACATTGATGCCTTTTGTACTTCCCCTTCTATGTCTGTGAGAGAACCTCGTTCCACTCGAATTGAGCCTGTGCGTGTTAGCATTCCGCTCTTTGGTCCCTACAAATACAAAGAAAAAGATTTACGCAAAGGATAAGTAAATAAAGTCCATCTCAAATTAGATGTGACAAAGATATGTCCGCGAATAAAATAACTTCAATTGTTACCATGAATCGTTTCGCGTTTTCGCAAATCTCACGTGATATGATGTGAGATAGACTTTAGACTACAATAAAAAACAACTGCCAACAAGATCTTACAATTATCTAAAGGGGGACAAATTTTACAAATTTAACCTGTAGGTTTTTAATCCTCTTGGTTACATGCGCAGGCCGACCTCCTAGGCTATTTGGATTCTCTCCCTCTCTGGAAGTTATCGTTTTCCATATTTCCTCTCTTTTGATGTTTGAAGAATACATTCATTTGTCATTTGTCATTCTTTTTCTATCTGGTAGTTGTTCGGTCATCCAATTTGGATGCAGTCATGAAATAGCTGGATTTGCAAAGCATCCTGAGATTGCAAGGTAAGATAAAGTCTTGCATTATATACTTACATTATTCCAGAATGCATTGTATGTCACATGATTTCATAAAGGCCTCCGTATTGCCTGCAAAGACTCTTTCAATGCAAGAAAATTAACAACAATAGGCAAAACTGAGGCCCAGTTTAAATATCGTTTTTTGCCGTGTCGAATCTAATAGATGCTGCTAAGAACTTCTAAGTGCCAATTAAATTCGACATAAAAACGATGTTTAAATCATCTGCCGTTTTAAATAGATAAAACGGAAGAAGTTCACAAGCTCTGTCGTATCAAACGGCAGCAAAACGACTTGATTTAAACATCGTATTTCTGCCGCATTTTTAATTAATCAATTCTATGCTATGGTCCGCAGTTTCTACGTGTGGTCAGCCACTGCGCTTGTGCATTTTGAAAAATGGCCATTTTAACCGTTTTAATTTCAATTCGAAACGGCAAGAAAACGATTTTTAAATCAGATGTTTAGACACGACGGATTCTGCCGTTTTTAATATGTTTAAACTAGCCCTGAAATCATCAAGGAAATTATTCACAATACGCAAATTGAAGTTACCAATGCAGCACTACTCTTACGGCTTGTCGTTGCTTCAGTATTACTTCCACTTCCATCGAAAACATCATCTTTCTCTCTATTTATATGAACATCGTCAGTGAGTGGAGATTGTATAACCATGTATGGGCTACCAACTTTATTCCTCGTTTCATCCCCTTCTTCTCTCTCAGAATTCATACTGTCTTCTTTCATGTAAGCCTCATGAGCATCTTCAAGGTCGATCTTTAATGGTTTGCGGTTGCTATTGGTTTCAACCTCTTTTTCAGCTTCTTGTCCAGCCTCGTCTAGTTCCTTGTTGAAAACATCCTCATCATGTACAATCTGTTTATCAGACACACAATTCAGTCCATTTTGCTCTCCATCCTGCTTATCAACCTCTTCTCCATATTTGATCAGAGTCTCGTTATCAATCTCAGACGCAATATATTCTCTAGGCGGGTGTGTGCCCAAGTATGTTTGCCTTAGAATAGTCCCGTTGGTGAGAAGGACCTCGGATATTGCTTCTTTATCTGTATTGGAGGCAGCTTTTGGCGAATGGATGTAGGTGTACTTCAAATTTTCTTTCTCTGTAGCATGGGAATCTTCCAACCGGTCAGCTGAGGCAGCTGGGTAATACTGAAAAGCAATCAACGTTTTCAAGAAAATAGAGTTTTACACCCAGCTTTGTTTAGTAAGCCGATCAGAAACGCCCTAAGCCAGATTTGTTTAAGTTTTTGAACATTAAGTGTACAATGGGCGTGGACGACAAATGAGCAGAATTACTTCACTGAAGAATCCACGAAGAAAATAAACTTTCTCTGTCTGAGTTTCTGTCTTAACAGCACAGATTTTCTGGATTTATGTGAACAGATTCCAAAACACCCAAACACAAACAAAGACCACTTAGCACAGCATAGGGCTCAAATCTGTCAAATCTTTAAAAAGTTGGGTGTAAAATTCTATGATATTTCTATTTGAATTGAATGGCTGGAAAGGAACTTATGGTACTTTGCTGTAACTCTGCCGTGGAATTTTTCTTTATTTTGATATTTTTCAAAATGAAAGCAAATTTAATTATGTTTGACAAAATTCATGGAAAATTTAGAGAAAATTTAAATGATCACAAATCCTAAACCAATAAAGGAAAAATGATATAACCTTCAAGAGAGCCATAGTTTATAAAGGTCTACAATATGGTGGCAAGCAGACATCTGTAGCTTTTCTCGTTTACGATTAGGATTAAGAAAGTTGATGATGTCATCGCCTCAAATCTAATAATGCAGCGATGTTGAAACAAATCAAGATATAAAAACAATTCACGGCAGAGTTACAGCAAAGTACCATAAGTTCCTTTCAAGCCATTCAATTCAAAGAAAAATATCATAGAATTTTACACCCAACTTTTTAGCGAATAAAAACAATTAAAATGTTTCGCATGAATGATTTTGCGTTTTCGCAGAACTCACGTGAAGTTGCGTTTTCACAGATCTCAAGTTTAAATGTGAGATATACGTATTTTTATATAAGAAACTGCCCATAAAAAACTCAACTCTCAGATCGCCAAAAAATTAAGAAACTCCAGTACTGGGAAAACACATTTTTACTTTACGTTCACTAGTTTCCTGTATTATATTACTCGTAAGGTACTTGAGTAATGTTTAAACATTGGAAAGGCTTAAAAGCATTGCTTTGAAATGTTCACGAGGGCACAGGTAGTAAACATGAAGATTGTTATGGAACCTGTAAGAAACTTGTAAGAAACTCTGAGTACTCAAAATCTCATAATCTTAAGAAACTTTCAGTAATTCCCTAAATTCTTAGTTTCTTATAAAAAAAATACGTGTAGACTTTGTAGTATTAGGATGGCCAAAAAGTAAAGAAACTTCAGTACTAAGTTCAAAAAAGCTAAGAAACTCTTGAATACTAAATTCAAAGACCTGATGACAATATGTTGTTGAGGTTGATCCTTTATTATTGAGTAAAATAACAGCTCTGATCAGCGTTCAGCAGTTAAAAAAACAACAATAATCTCGCTTACGATGTTTCTGAAACACAGCTTTTTCGGAAATTTTCAAGAAATTGAGATTGGATTGAAGTTTTTACATCCGATGAGTATGAGAAAAATGTTAAGCTGTCCCATAAACATCGTAATTCTGGACTCGTTTGCATCCTAATTCTTGAATTTGCAGTCAAAATGATGTCTTTAAATCCACATTCGGCGAGCTAAAGCAGTAAATTTCTTAATAGCCAAAAACTTAAATTATAAGTACGAAGGCTTTTTCACCTAGCAGAATGTTTAAACCAACATTTTTCAGCTTGCAAAAGATGATGACATCTGTCAGAAGAATAGAAGGGTTCAGATCCTAAACCAGAAGAGTGACAGAGTTTGCTTGATACCCCCGGGGGGGGACTTAGTATATTTGTCCGACGGGGATGTGCCCATCATCTTCATCATCATCATCATCATCATCATCTTCATCATCATCATCATCATCCTCATCATCATCATCATCATCATCATCATCATCATCATCACCATCACCATCACCATCACCATCAACATCA
>REGL01000328.1:164277-194971 GCA_004194395.1 Aurelia aurita complex sp. Pacific
GTCATCAATGCGCTCACTTCAGATGGCTTCAACTTCAAATGATCGCTCACGTCATAAAATTCTGAACTTGACGAGACGAGTGAATGGCTTTCAACTGCTTCTGTCCTTTGCGAACTCAGCAAACTATCCACTTTCATGCGAAGGCATTGCATGAAGTCGTTAAAATGATATTTCTCCGCCTAGCAGAAGAGAGGTAAAACAAATCAAAATAAAAGATAAAGAACCATCTTGAATATATGTTGTTGAATACAACAAGAAGATTGTTTATAAGATTGTTTATAAGACTTTTTAGAAGATTTTTTGAATATGTTGTTGTTGTTGTTGTTGTTGTTGTTGTTGTTGTTGAATATAACAAGAAGATTTTTTTGATCATCTTGAGTATACTACGCGCAATAGAATGCATGGATAATTGTTTCAGTGGACATATGTTAAAATATGATGTAATTCCCATTCTTGAGTCTTTCTGCTTTTGAAAATCGCAATACCGAACAGTGGATCGCTATTGCGGCATGTTTTGCACAGCTACAGCAACAGCAACAGCAACAGCAACAACAGCATCAGTAGCAGAATGCAGACAACCGAATGACTTTGGTGCGGCATGGATAGACTGATAATATGACACATGTAATAAGTCTACGGAATGGATAACATTCGGTAGGCATACCAAAATATTCCTTCAGAACAGCGTTTACAACATGTATTTTTCTCGAGCCCCACTCGTTATCTATGACCCGCACAACATCTTTCGAGGTGTTACGAATAGCAACGGACAGTCGCTTATCATCTCTGTAAAATTTGCTTATTTGCGATGATAAATGACTGTACGTGCTGATTTATGGTAAACAGGTTGTACCACAACTGTGTTGCTTGGTTCATTGCCTTCGATCAATGTTTGCAGGCTTTAGAGTAAACAACGATGGCAGAAATCACGTTTTCTTGAATTGTCAAATAACCAATAAAGCAGAGCCACAAGACAAAAAACAAACCTGAAATTCTGACTGAAATTCTTTGGCTTTTTGTTCTCTGATGATATTTGGTGCTGGATCGACAGTTCTTAAATCGTTTATTCTTTCAGAAATTTGCATCATGACATTTTCAGCCCTGCAAGAATAAATAAACAGATGATTTCTTCTAACTCTGAAACTGGGTCGTTTTAGTTCACAATAAATATTGTAAGAGCTCTATCTAGCCCCCCTCTCCATTAAGCCCCCCTCTTTGATGAGCCCTCCTCTCTGATAGGCCTCTCCCCTCTTCGCTAAAATCTTAAAAAAACCCCCGCCTCCCACTCATCTCAAATGCCAGATTTTCCATTTATTTAGCAAAACGAGTTTGCATGTTAATTTTGATATAGTTTGGGATAAAAACCGTGTCGAATTTGTATATTCAACTAGTAAAGTTGCCTATTGATTGCGTAAAAGATGAGGTAAAGGAGCTAAATAGCTGAAATTCGACTTTTGTGAGTAAGCCCCCTCTCTACTAAGTCCCCCTCTCCTTTAAGCCCCCCTCCCCTCCTCTGGAGTATCTGAAAATACATAAGCCACCAGGGGGCTTGATAGAGTTTTTGCGGTAGCTATCAATGGATTATATTGTTCACAACGTTTTCAAACCATGATCTAGCTGATTCTTTAATATGGTTGGTCTGTGACACAATTACCGAGAAAAAAATTCCAGGCTCAATAAATCGATCAAATAATAATTCAAAAGTCTTTGGGTGACTTTAAGTGATTTACTCACTTGCAGCAAAACTCCTCCACATCATCATACCATTCTGTTGGATCTCGTTCCTTTCCAATGACAACTTCTGCACTTGGAATGATCACTTCATACAATTCGATCGGTCGGTATCTGCAAGAAATGAAAGAAGTTCTTAACTACAATTCAATTGTCTACAAAATGCTAATTTCGCGAGGGTAAGCTACCGCCAAAAGAAAGTCACTTTGGCTACTTTAAGTCAAGAAGTCAAGCTAAAGGATCCCTGCCTCTTACCATATCTTGTCTTGCTTTTTTCTACCCCTTCTTGGTGCCCTTTCCTGCCCTGCCCCACCCTTTACTATTTATTCATTCCCCATATGTTTGTTCAGTCATATGTGAGCTGCTCAGAGCAAAACAATTCTCCTTCTCAGAGGCTCTTTCTTCGCGACGGAGGAGGACAAAAAGGAAGCAAAAAGGAAAGCTTTTTTTCCTGTCCTTTCCTCTCATCGATTGTCTCCAAGTAAAAGCCCCTGCGGAGGAGAGTTAGATAAAAACGGCATTCCATGATTAAATCAACTATCACAAATTATGAGCAAGTAGAAAATATCAATATGAAGGTATTTGGTTTACACGAGATCTAACAACGGCCTAATTTAATCAAGCGACAGAGCAGCAACTGAGTAACATGACTTCATGGTGCAATCGGATATAAGGAAGTGTTTGGATACATAAGGTTTTTGAAATGATAAAGCAAGAGTTTAAGGCCCAAGGAAGAAAATATGAAGTGTTGCCTAATTTCGGGATCTGTTGCAGGGAGCTGGAGGGCTCAAAGCTACGAATAAATGCGCATACACGTGCAACTTCTTCTCTGTCTAATCAAGCACTATGCAATCAAAATCATGCCATGTAACACATAATACAGCACAGGATGAAAACAGATTTGACGCAGTGAACCGAAGTGCACACTGACAGGATTGTGGAAAAAGCATGAACATGTAAGGTGGTGAAATGATAAGACTTTTTCGTTCAATATCATTCTCAAGACATGATAAGATATTGTTGATAGGAAAACTGATTTTGTGTTCAGCTTAAATTTTCCTAAAAAATGTAAATATGATAAGATATCTAAATTAGGATCTTATTGTAAATAAAAGCGCATCACTTTCCTCCGGGCAGCGTTGTTTTCATAATCATATTCGCGCAACAGGATCAAAGAAGTTTCGATGAAATTCACCACAGACAACTTTGCGCAATAATCTCTTGCGACCGTAAACAACTAAGTATACCTTTGAGTGTTGTCAACATGTGTACAAATAAGGAATCCTCAAGAGGGTTTCAAGATTTATCGAACTCTTTCCCAAAGATTAATCATCCAAAACATCCAATGAAAATACAAACCCAAGGGAAAGCAACTGCTTTGTATTTACCTTTCTTGACTGATTTATCAAAGGCAGTGTGCCCTTATAAATATCAGTTGCATGCACACTCGTTGAAACTGCTGACAAGATGCTGACATGTATGCAGCTTTTGAATGATCTGATTGGTTCAGACCGAGTCTGTTTCAAACTGATCACATGAAAAAACATTTGACTGATTGCGTGGGAAGTCATCCAATACTCAACCTCGTATTCACACGAAAGCTGATCACATAAGTCACGTGAACAGGAAAATATCACATGTTTGCGAAAGATCATCCTCAAAGCATGCTACTTACATAGACACATTGCCTTTTACCAACGAACAGCAAAATCAAACTTAAAAATGCCGACAAACATTTTAGAAACGCAACTTTGTAAAACACTTAAATATGCATTGTGTCTGGTTAACTGTATGATTTTCATCAATTCTTACTAGAAGTTGTGAAAGAAACAGCGAAGGTGCAAGACTCGCGCTCTGCAGTGGGCATTTCTTCGCGTGTTGAACTGAATAGACCAATCGTCCTTATTAAAGTTTCGTCGTGGACAATCAAGGTTAAATAGCCTAGTTGAAAAAACAATAGGAACCTAGGCCAGAAAGACTTTGGGTTCGCAAAGGTTCACGGTTGGCAATAGGCCATCAAAGCGTACTATAATTCTACATATCTTTGTCATACATTTAACACAGTTTTAGGGATTAAAAAGTTAGATGAATGCACAGTTTGGTTAATTTAACAAGCTTTGACGGAAGAGCTCTTAATAGTCTATCAGACCTCATTATACACGGGCCTTGGGCCTATATTAATGATGTCTGCAACTTTAATGAAATTCACAATGCAGCCAGCTGCAAACCTTGTGACGTGCAGCAAAACCTGACGAGCTGCGATGATTTGCTTCTAATCAACATACATTGCAAGGAAAAGGAAATTATCCACAACTTCGCTTGATTCTTGAAGAAAGTTTGTTTGAAACTCGTTGATAATCTTCGCTGATCAGAGACATAAAAGCATCTACAAACATAAGGCCTATAAATCATTAATACCTTTTTCTTTAGTTCTTAATACAAATGTATTGTTTATCCCTTAGAGACTATAAATCTAGCTGTCATTGTTAGGTGCTAGGACGCAAATAGTTCCTATAAAAGCGACACTTTTCACCGAAGTAACAATACAACGAAGTTGGATACGAAAGAAATGACCGATTTTAACGAACTAAATTTCTATAACTAATTCAATCTTTCTTCTCTGCAACATACTCGATTTTACCCAGCTATGGCTTGTCAAACGCACGCCCCATGTTTTTCCCGACTCACCAGGTACAATTTTATAATTAATCTCGCTGATCATGAACATAGAACAATCACATTTATGTTTGGGTCCCTTTGCATTTCATTTTCATTTTCACCACAAATCGTTTAATTAAACTCTTAAACGAACCAGTTGACGGTTAAATTTAACACTGGGTGGCGACACAAATACGAAATTCAAACATTTAAGCCGATTTTATAACTCATTATATAATCTCCTGTTAATATAGATATTGATTAGAAATGCATCATTGCAGCTCATCAGATTTTGTTGTGCATCACAAATAATTTTGCAGCTGTATATTCACACTTCATCAAACTGAATTCTAAAGCATGACATTTATGATCCTCCAAAACAATAACACCTGCTGCTCCTGCAAGACAAAGAAACTCCACTGTGTCATACAGGAGTAGCCTGCCTATAAATTCAGTCTATGTAGGCTGCCATACAGCAGTATCCTTGCTATCAATTAAAACTATGTAGGCTGCAATATGGTTAGACAAAGCGCTAAATCTCTTGTGTTATCGGCTACTGTTGTTCTCTGAGTCCAGATTTCCTTCGAAAAATAAATTACCAAGAAAATGCATTTTACGTTCAAAATTCTGTCGGAACTGTCGAATTTTGTAGAGTCTAAAGCCGCAATCTCACCATAAACTCTGATAAAAAAGTTCTAGAAAGCTTTAAATCTTTTAAGATTTCAGCAAAATATACTATTATTTTCGCAGCCTGTCATCCTTTTTTCTTCTGAAAGAATGACCCGTCTTATCTTTCACTTTGCAACCAGCTCCTCGAATTCATAGACAAACGACACTTGTATAAAGATACGGTTACTGGTTTCAGGAAGGGTTTCTCGACTGGTTCGGCCTTGCTAAAGCTGAGAGATGATATCAAGGAAGCAATGGGCGCGAGTGAACTATCGATTATAGTACTCATTGATTTCTCTAAAGCATTTGATACTATTTCACATGACACCCTAATTAAAACTCTGCACAAATACGGCTTTTCGAGAGAATTTCTCCAATGGACGCTAAGCTACCTAGGTGTCCGCAGACAGTACGTGCAACTTGACTCTAAGAAATCCAAATTTATGACAACATATTTTGGTGTTCCACAGGGTTCCATTTTAGGCCCACTCCTATTTAATCTTTATGTGAACTATCTAAAAGGATGCCTTCCATCTAAGTCGATTCAATATGCTGATGACACTACGATCTATGAATCATGCAGACCTTCTAACATACAAAGCGCTGTAAGTAAACTGAGTGATACTCTCACAAAGTTAGAAACCTGGTCGAGCGATAACTCACTGGCTATCAACGCTATCAAGTCCAAGTACTTCATCTGTTCGTCCAAAAAACTACATGATCGACATCATCTGTCTAACATACCAGTCTCTTTATCAATGGGTGAAAAGCTCCTTGACCTAGAAAGCAACCCACGTCTACTTGGCATCTACTTAGATAAACACTTAGACTGGTCAAATCACTTGCAAGAAGTCATATCAAGCTGCTACGGAAAACTTGCAGTCTTGAAGAAACTCAAAAACTTCACAACGTTTAAACTAAGAAAGCAACTTGCCGAATGCTTGATATTATCAAAGATTGACTTTAACGATCATGTCTACTCGCCCTTGACAAATGCACAAGTTAACAAACTGCAACGATTACAGAAGGCAGCTGCCAGTTTTGTTTTCGGTAAATATGCCTCCACTAAAGATGTCCTAAAACTGAGATGGCTTCCTGTAGAAGAGAGACGGGAGTTTAATTGCATGAAACTCGCATACAAAGCTATTCATTATGAAAACTGGCCAACAATCAACCAAATAGAAATCAAAACTACGGGTCGCATGCTTCGCAATAGCAATGACCTAAAGCTCATGTCTTCGTTGATAAAAGGAACATTTCAAGATCAAGCCAGCAAACAATTCAACAAACTTCCATCTGCTATTCGACACGAAACAACTCTATACTCTTTCTGTAACAATCTACGGGAACAGCTTTTTATGCGAGCAAATGAACGACTAACTACTTAACTATTTTTTCGAGTTTCTTGATGACAATTCATCTTAACTTTACATTACTTTCAATTTCAATCACTATTCCTTTAATATTATTGTAAACATAGGGAAAAAAACTTTTTAGCTAGAGTTGAAGAGCCACACTTTAGTTGTGGATATGCTCTTAAAAACCATGTATGTATGTATGTATGTATGTATACTTTGACTAGAGCTCATTTAAGAATAAGAATTTTGGCATGTCAGCACCGAAACGCTTTCCCATGCTAGCTAGTTTTGTCTCGAGTTTTGTTATTTCTTTGACTCAGAACTGTCTCATTATCTGAGTTACAAATACCATATTTCTCTATCTAGTACCCCTTCTGAAAACGGTCCAATTAGTAGATTCAGAATTCATGTTTGATTGACCCTGAAATTCTCAAGACGGTAGGCTTTGTAGGTTTGGATTAACTTCTGGAAATTCTTTATCAGAAGGGAGAAGGTCTGGCAAACTTGAGAGAGACTCTTGTTTTCATTAGAAAAACGAATAAAGTGAACCCGAGAGCTACCGTTTTAAAGAATATTCTTGATTGTAAAATAGGTCTCTATGCCTGCGAAAGCTAATATTTTCAGATTCAGGTGAGCTTAGAATTACCTATCAAACACACCCTTGATATTACATTTATTATATCATATGCTGACGATAACTGGATCTTGATTTATCATCCAAGAAAGATCTGTATATACTCATGCCACCGGTCAATCTAGTTTCGCCAAGAAGCAGGTTGTCGTCTCTGACAGACAGTGAAATCGGATTTCGTCTTCAGATTCAATCAAATGGAAAAAGATTGCAAACCACAACTAATCATGTTCAACACGTCTAACAATTCAATCATAAATTTCTTCGTTATCTATCAATTCATAATTCCTGGTATCACTTGCAAACACTCTGGCGAGCCAATTATATCCAAGGACATGCCTTGAAATCTAGCATCTGAAATCTGATTTTAATCCCAGTTCCTCAGTTTCGATGAAATTGAAAATGATTAAAAAACCACAGCTAATCATGTTTAACACGTTTAGCAATTCAATCATATGTTTCTTCATTGTCTATCGATTCATAATTCCTGATTTCACTGGTTTAACATCAAAATACTCTCCCGTGAATCAATTATATTTGAGGACATGCCTTTCAAACATAGAATCTGAAATCGGATTTTGTTTTCACTAATCGTGCCCAGCACATTTCAAAATTCAATCAAACCATTATCAACTAACTCGTAATTCCTGGTTTCACATTTAAAAAACTCGCTGGTGAGCCTATTACCTATCATATTCGATGACAGCCTTGCAATGAAATAAGACTGATTATTGATGGCTAATACTTCAAGATAGCCATCTGACTAGTTTCTTAATTCGATGAAAGAATCGTTAAGACTAAAATCTCATTTCGTTTCATCAGTGCTTCTGATTTGACTATTGTGTGGCTTCAAAATTTCACAAGATAAATTGACCAGGTGTTTTCAAAGGTACTTTACATTGAAATATTGGTCTGAAAACCTTTTTCACCAGGGCTTGCTAGTTTTGCTAAAATTTTATGTTCTTATAAAATAATTTTTCTAAGAGACTTGTTTTTAAAACCTAGTACTACAAGATGGCTAAAAATTCAAGACATTTTAGTATCATGTTTCTAAAGGTATTTTCCGTTCAAGCATTGTTTTAAAACCTATTTATATATTTTACAGCTACATTTGTCTCCATTCCAGGCTTGTGTGCCTTTCTTAAATCTGAATACGTTTTCAGGAGTTGCTCTGAAGGTGCCCTAGTGGGCGAAACTAGTTAGCACTGGAAGAAATATAAATGCGCAAAAGATCAATTTGATGCCTGCTGTCTTATGTACTTTGCATCTTTGTCGATCAGAGTCTTAATTGACTCTGCTTCAATCGTACACTATATGAATACGTTTTCAGCTTTATAAGAGACTCGTTTTTAAAAACTAGTAAGAATGATTGCCAACAATCCCAGAAGCTCCAATATCAAGTTTGAGAAGCTCCAATAAAACTTAAGGCTAAACTTAAGGCTAACGTCACTGATATTATGGCGAAGATGTCATTGCGTATCTATTCTTGAATGATAACCATACATTTCTACGCATGGAGCCAAATACGGCCGCCTTTTTTGTCAGATATTTTTTCTGTGTGTCAAGGCACGTATCTATTGCAGTTGTAGAAATGAAATCATAACCCTTCCATCCAAAAATGGTTTTAAAAAGCTGTAATCTTTATTTAACATTGAGAAAATTCAAGTACAAAGGGTTGCTCAGGACTTTCTCACAACAAAATTTTTAAACGAAAAAATTAATTGGGTGCTTAAAATTACCAAGAAAGGGTTAACAGGTCACAAATCTATGATGCATTTCAAAATGGAAGAATTAATATTCATGAACTCAAAGCGTACGTCACAAATTACAAAATAAAACAAAAATTAAAAAGAACTGTAACTAAAGCATTTAAAAATCACAGCACGCAGTTTCAAAAAGACTTTTAAATCTCACCTATTATTCTGTGTCATTCTTCTGTAGGCAGTAAAATGCAATTGACTCTCTGTCACTCTTCTTTGAAACAGATCAATATCACATCTAATATCCTCCAAAATTCAAGCAATTAACGGCAAGAGCAGATGAAAGTCTTTCATGTTCCTTGCAAATAATTATTTGATAAACTCTTAAAAGAGAAGAGAAAGAACTCACTTGAAAGAAGCAACCATGTTTGCAAAACTGAAGTACTGATAATGATCTTGGTGTAATGAATGTCCACACGGCTCCGCGCTTGCTCTTCGTTTGTACTGCCCCCCGTAGAAGCGCAACTCTAAGTACTTTGCGAATGATAACGACCATGATTCAAACGATAGTGGCACGACGGGGGTCACCTGCAACGACAAAGGAATTCGTAATCTTTCAGTGTAGATCGGAAATTTTCTAAATACACACACCTACGCAGATATTTTCTATCAACGAATTTAGTTCTCTCAAGATTCCATCAAATTTTTCTAAAAATTGCCAAAGATTATTGGAAAATGATACTTTTGCGCAATAAATTCATTTCTTTGTACTTCATGTAGCTTTCTATCGTTCATTATGTTTTTGTACAAAATGCACGATTCAGCAAATAAAAATAAATTTTCAAAGCTACCGAGCGAGTCGCAAAAAACGATGAAAATCTCTTGCAAGAATTCACAATACTATATTAGNAAAATAATATAATAACGATACACTGATATACCATATTCATACAGGATAGCCTTTTCAGTAAAAGTGTTACTGCTATCACTAAGAGTCCTGTTGAAATTAAACTTTGTAAAATAAAGGGATAAAACTTACAAGAGGCAAGAGTAAAAACTGTAAAAAACCTAATAACAATCATGTTCTGAATTTAAAAAACAAAGTGTGTTTATTATAATGAACGATTCAGCAAACAAAATAAATTTCCAAAGCTACCGAATGAGTCGCAAAAAACGAGGAGAATCTTTTGCAAGAATTCACAATACTATATTAGTTGAAAATTTATCATGAAAGAGAAAGACCAAATTACATAGACATTTTGTTTGCTAAAAATTTTCAATTCCTGTACACAGTTATTGGAGATTTTGCCAGTGATATGAATGCTGTGTTTACTTTGCAAACATTTCAGTTTTGCTCCAACTGTCCAAAAAAAGATGTTTGTTAGCTTTCAGATTAGCGATTAAATGAAAACCACGAGCTTTCCACCAAAATTTGAAATCTCTTATTTGCTCAAAACCTAAGATTCGTTGTAAGTTGAAAGCAAGCGATCCAAATAAACTATTTGCAATCTATTTCTTGAGAATTAAAAACAATTCGAAGTTTGGTGATCTTTCTAAAGCGGCAATAGACCTTTTAGCTTATATCTCCCTGCTTTTAGCTATTCTAAAAGAGAATCTGAATTGAGCGATATTTTGACACATTTTGTAGAATTTTCGATGTGCAAAATAACGGCAGAAGCTTTATTGTGGATGGCATGCATAACTTAAACTGACCAAGCAACATCTCAAAAGATAGCTGAGCCATTCAGCTACGTGATGATACCTTGTTTGTGTTTATAACATTTGCTTTCAGGAAGCTTTGTGCGAGCTAGACTGATTACCATGTGCGATTTAGCTTGTGAAGTTCTCTACTGGGGTCACCCGGTACATTGGTTGAGCATTCATCAGTGTATATTTCCGCAAACTCAAAGACATTCTTGACTTGATGGTGGATCAATCAAGAAATCCCCCCGTAAAATATCATTAGAGAAAATAGCCTGCGCCAGCGGTCTACATGAGCGGATACTTGCAAAAGATTATATTAGAGAATATCGCTTATTTCATAAAGCAAAACAAAACTACATCTGCCACCAAAAAAAGCAGCAAATGTGCTATAAAATAAAGGCGATTCTTGCAAATAAGGCAATTAAAATATTATTAAAACTGCAATCTATGTTTTTCTATCGTTTTAACAGTTGTTGTTTTTAGCAAGCATATAACATCATGGTCTGGAAAGTTACATTTTTGATGAATTTAGTACAATTGCTCATTTTTAGACAAAATAAGGATACGCAATTTTTAGAAGACAAAAGCAAAGTCCTGCAAATCAGGAACTTTAGTGCTATCAAAAAATTAGATTTATGTTCATCTGTGTCTCCCTCCAACCGTTGTTGTTTTGTGCAGGCTTAAAACGGCATGGTGTTGAAAGAGAAATTTTGATAAATTTAGCATCATTGCTTATTTTTAGACAAAATAAACATATGCATTTTTAGAAAAGGAGAATCAGACATTTTCCTCTCACGAATATCATAACACGCCTTAACCTCACGCATTCAACTTTCGTGAAAAATAATTGCTTATATGAATCCTTTCGTATCAAAGCGTTGAAAACATGTTCGATTTTGTTATACAACGGATTGTTATGCGATAAACGATACTGTTTAATCCATCCTATTTTTTAGTATTTCTATTTCAACTTTTTAGGCACGGTAGCCCCGTCAGTCTAAATAGATTGCTTTTCAAGGAATTTTGAACAGTGCAGCCGTGTAATCCCTCGTGCGCGAGTTCGGTTGACACTAATCGCTAGGTCATTTTCAAATTTTAACCAAATTACTTCCAGTTTAAGAGAATTTTCCTTTCGAAAACCCATCCTTGCGAAGGGCACATACGTTGTCAATGAATAATAGTAGTGATAAACAACACTATGAGTTGCATTCACTTAACTTCATTAACAACAAGTTACTGCTTAGATTTGAACAAAAACAACTTTTGCCAAAGGAACGCTGAACCACTTTAAACAGCGTTGAAACTGACAGCCTTGATTATTGAGCGCAAAACGCTGTTCGATACTGCTTAACTTTGCCGTCACTTCATGAAATTCTCAGTGCCTATAGCTGGGGCTTCATGATCAACTATACTGCTCCACCTGTCGTATTTAAACGAAGACTCTGAGCATTTTACCCAACATCAATGTACAGCACTGTTCGGTGACAAGATAAGAATTTTCAACGTGGCTTAATTGCATAGAGATGCATCTGATTAAAGTTCAACGTATAATTCCGCTCCCCTTTGCTTAGGCTTGTAATGGGCCTAGCCACGTAGCCAAAGCTCATTTGTGTCAATTATCTGCTGTAAGGTGGAATGGGGTCTTCTTTCTGAGACGCCCGGTTGAGTTGTTCTTTTTTCCATTTATTGTTTACTATCTTATCAATGTGAGTGGCTGTCGTAGTTGGAACTCGACGATATCATGCTCTTTCCAGCTATGGCAGTCATACAATATTTATATATAGTTGTAGTCTAGTTGCTATATTTGTAATAAAAAGGAAGCTACGAGGAGTGCAGGAAACTATCGAGAACAGGCTTCTCTGCATTTATAGACACTTAGAATGTAAATCAGCTAGATGCAAAAACATTCGAAAAAACGTTTTATAATGGTTGGCGGTTCTTCGTATTTAATGCATCTCGTTCACTGGCATTTTGAGCTGCGACCCTCTCTGCCTTAAAGACATTTGGTATGTGGCTCAGTTGGATGGGAAATGATTCGAATAAAGTTTCTACGATGGTTGGTGGTTCTTTATCTCTGTGCATCGTGTTCACTGCCATCTTGTGCATCGCTTCTAAAATATCTTTGCTTCGGGATTCTGTACCTTTCCGTGCTTGCCTTTGGAACCACTGAATAATAACATAACAACAAACCAAATGTGCTTCTAAAGAAATCAATGGTTTCATCACAACAACAAAACAAAACTAACTGACCTGTTTACACTGTTTACACCAACTCCATGTCAATATTGTTCTGTCGTATCCGGGGATTGGCGATTCTAAATTTCTCATATGGATGTATAATGAGCCATTACCATGGGCGAAGTATCGCACGTGGTTTACCATGGGCACATCACAGTTGTGACTGTAGCAAATATACGACGGCCTAAGAAATGAAGAAAAAAATAAACGAACGAGTCAAAAGAAAAAGTAACGTTTGCGAAACTGTTCAATCATCAGTTACCTACCAAATTCAACGTACCGACAGTCATCTTATATAGGAATGGCTAGCATAGATGTGTCCTTTTGTGAGCTCCTGAAAATATGTTCCTAGCAAATTGCAAATTAAGTTAAAGCGGTAAAGCCGATTTTACTAAAGTAAACTTTGATATGTACGTTAGGTTCTCCGCTATAAAATGATCTATATTACACTAAATTTGGATAAAAAATCACTATTGTAGAGTTCGGTGAAAGTTTATTAAAATTTTTCTTGAAAACACAGTACAATGATTTGATAATCTTATAGGCTTAGATTGTCACGCAAGTTGGCCGGACAGAGAAATAATTCACATGACAAGCAAATCCCCAATAATTTTTTACTAATGCTTGCGTGCAAATTTGACAAGGGTTTAAATCTGGCATCAACTGCCATTCAAATCTGGCGTCAATTGCCATTTAAATCTGGCGTCAATTGCCATTAAAATCTGGCGTCAATTGCCATGACGAATCTCAACAATCGTTTCACCACAATCATGACAGCAGCAAGGAAGATGATCGCTCAACAAACAAAGTAACTGTAATTCAGTATATTTTTCTCTTGAAATTCTGACTACATGATATATGAAAAAAATGGACCAACCTGAAGCAGTATCTTTCAAGAAAACCGCCCAGCGTGATGTCATTGCGTCCATAAAACTCCATAAATACTGCCCTAGAAGGCGACAACAATTGACAATTTAAAATTGAAACGTGAAAGGTATAATATAGACCTTTTAGCTATACTAGGAAAGAATCTGAATCGAACGATGTTTTGATGCATTTTGAAGAATTTTCGAATGTGCACAATAGTGCTACACGCTCTAACGCCATTCGATCGAACAGCGCGTATAAAAATGTATTAAAATAATTCCCGATCCAGGCTCTTTTGTAGCATAGCTAAAAGGTCTATTGGTAGGCGATGTTTCAAAGAACGGTACCCTCCGACCTGTTTTTTTGANACCCAGCGTGATGTCATTGCGTCCATAAAACTCCATAAATACTGCCCTAGAAGGCGACAACAATTGACAATTTAAAATTGAAACGTGAAAGGTATAATATAGACCTTTTAGCTATTCTAGGAAAGAATCTGAATCGAACGATGTTTTGATGCATTTTGAAGAATTTTCGAATGTGCACAATAGTGGTACACGCTCTAACGCCATTCGATCGAACATCGCGTATAAAAATGTATAAAAATAATTCTCGATCCAGGCTCTTTTGTAGCATAGCTAAAAGGTCTATTGGTAGGCGATGTTTCAAAGAAACCCTCCCACCTGTTTTTTGAATGTATTGTACACGTAAGATGGCGTTTTACTTTATATATGGGCACAAAATTAATAATGAATTGAACAGTTGCTCAAGAACTTAACGTTGAATTTAACAACTGATCATGCAAATATTATAAGTTTCTTTGTGATGGCATATTAAAGAGCCATTATCATCCAGGATTCTATGCGGGCACACTGCGATTTCAGACTTCATATAAAATCAAATTTGGCCTAAATGGATACCATGGATCCACACTGCAGAGGTTGAACTGATAGTGGATAGAAAAGTTTTACTTTTGTTGAACAATTCTAGCAACTACTGCACTGTGGATATATCAATCAATCACTCACTCACTCACTCAATCACTCAATCACTCAATCACTCAATCACTCAATCAATCATCAATATCAATATTCAAAGTTGGTATTTACAGTAGTATTAAGACAATACTAAAATATATCGTTTCCATTTAGCCAAATTCTACTATCAGACAGCCTGAAATCGTCATGTGCCCGCAAAGGATCCTGGGTGACAATGGCTCTTTAACGCCAAATTATGATTCAAATTCCGATGCAAGTTGGTGTGAAATACTTGATGGTACTTACCATGGACTGATGCATGGCTTGGGTGCATTATGAGACTCGCTTGAATAGCTACTAAAGAGAACTGCAATTCTTTGGTGGTTGTATGGATCGAAGCAATCCATCTGTAAATAAAAAGACACAAAGCAAATTCAAAGCCAAGTTACAGCACAACAAATACAGGTACACAACGTATTCTAATTTCCTTACATGAGAGGCATAATAGGCTCCAATCTTTACAAAAGGTGATGGCTATTACTTCAGTTCGTGGATTGAAAGGCTTTTAAATCATCGTAGCTTCGAAATCAATCGAATTTTTTTAGGATTTTAAAAGAGCCACTGTTTACAAGGTCTACAACAAGGTTGCAAGTAGAAATCTGTCGTTCTCCTTGTTTACAACTCAGAAATCTAAAAACATCACAACACCAAAAAAGTTGAAATATAAACAAATTCATTTGCACAAACTTTGGAATCAATTAGGATAAACTTGAAAGGAAATAATTCAGAACAATGCAGATGGACTTTAAAATGAACCAACAGCATTAAGATTTCAAAAACAGAGATNAGCGTGATGTCATTGCGTCCATAAAACTCCATAAATACTGCCCTAGAAGGCGACAACAATTGACAATTTAAAATTGAAACGTGAAAGGTATAATATAGACCTTTTAGCTATACTAGGAAAGAATCTGAATCGAACGATGTTTTGATGCATTTTGAAGAATTTTCGAATGTGCACAATAGTGCTACACGCTCTAACGCCATTCGATCGAACAGCGCGTATAAAAATGTATTAAAATAATTCCCGATCCAGGCTCTTTTGTAGCATAGCTAAAAGGTCTATTGGTAGGCGATGTTTCAAAGAACGGTACCCTCCGACCTGTTTTTTTGAATGTATTGTACACGTAAGATGGCGTTTTACTTTATATATGGGCACAAAATTAATAATGAATTGAACAGTTGCTCAAGAACTTAACGTTGAATTTAACAACTGATCATGCAAATATTAGAAATTTCTTTGTGATGGCATATCAAAGAGCCATTATCATCCAGGATTCTATGCGGGCACACTGCGATTTCAGACTTCATATAAAATCTAATTTGGCCTAAATGGATCCACACTGCAGAGGTTGAACTGATAGAAAAATTCTACTTTTGTTGAACAATTCTAGCAACTACTGCACTGTGGATATATCAATCACACAATCAATCAATCAATCAATCAATCAATCAATATCAATATTTACAGTAGTATTATACTAATATATATCTTTTCCATTTTAGCCACATTCTATTATCAGACAGCCTGAAATCGTCATGTGCCCGCAAAGGATCCTGGGTGACAATGGCTCTTCAACGCCAAATTATGATTCAAATTGTGATGCAAGTTGGTCTGAAATACTTGATGGTACTTACCATGGACTGATGCATGGCTGGGGTGCATTATGAGACTAGCCTGAATAGCTACAGGAATTGTAGTGTGCCCGCAAAGGACCGTGGGTGACAACGGCTCTTTAACGCCAAATTATTTTCAAATTGTGATGCAAGTTGGTGTGGAATACTTGATGGTACTTACCATGGACTGATGCATGGCTTGGGTGCATTATGAGACTCGCTTGAATAGCTACTAAAGAGAACTGCAATTCTTTGGTGATTGTATGGATCAAAGCAATCCATCTGTAAATAAAAAGACACAAAGCAAATTCAAAGCCAAGTTACAGCACAAGAAATACAGGTACACAACGTATTCTAATTTCCTTACATGAGAGGCATAATAGGCCTCAAATCTTTACAAAAGGTGATGGCTATTACTTCAGTTCGTGGATTGAAAGGCTTTTAAATCATCGTAGCTTCGAAATCAATCGAATTTTTTTAGGATTTTAAAAGAGCCACTGTCTACAAGGTCTACAACAAGGTTGCAAGTAGAAATCTGTCGTTCTCCTTGTTTACAACTCAGAAATCTAAAAACGTCACAACACCAAAAAAGTTGAAATATAAACAAATTCATTTGCACAAACTTTGGAATCAATTAGGATAAACTTGAAAGGAAATAATTCAGAACAATGCAGATGGACTTTAAAATGAACCAACAGCATTAAGATTTCAAAAACAGAGATGTTTGCACTGATAAAGATTCCTACGATCGCAAACAACAACATGAAGTCTATGTATACTCAGACAAGAGAGTAGAATTCTCGAGACTGCGGTGTCTTTTAAGCACAGTTCTTTAAATATAGTGAACAGATCTGAAGGTGCATAAGCACACTAAACTACAGAAACTGTGAGTTATCTTGAGCTAGGTCTATCATTCTGATGCAAAGCTCAGCTAGTGGTTACAGTTTGTTATAATGCACCGATTGCTATAATGCTCAATGACAGTCAAACGAATGTCCTGCTGGTCCTTTCAATCCTTTCAATATTGCAAGCAATTTACACCAGCCACAACAAAATAAGATATTTTAGCTTTAATATTTATTGTCTACGCTGTAATTTCGAAATTATTGAAGATTTCTGTAAAGTCCAACAGTAGAATTATGGCAAAGTAGCTAAAGTTTCTGTCAAGCTATTCGGGTCAATTAATACGTCATAGAGGTTTACACCGACATTTCAAAGACTCAGAACCTGTGCTGCAAGGCGGAACATTATCCTAGAAACACTATTTTTTATGTTCAAATGAAATCAAGGGTGTTAGGACATCCATGTTTCGATTAGATATCTATTTACCGTGTGCTGATCTTTGCTTCCTCTTTGCTTTGTTTCAACTTGTGTCTGCAATTAGCCTAACAGTTTTGTTGATTGGGCATTCAAATTTAACTCCCTTGCATTCCTGTGTGTTAGGGCGCCTTTGCAGAAGAAACACTTTCAAACCGGAAAGCACAAAAGAAAAAAGATTGTTCTTATGGTTTGCAGTTTGAAACCTTTACTTTTGCGAAGCCGCGTTAAAACACAGGAATGCAAGGGGTTAGATTCGAATGACCAAATCCAAAAAACAAACAGCAGCGGTTTGGGCTACATTCGAACGAATACGCATGTTGAGACAAAACAAAGAAGAAAAGAAAAATCCAGACAAGGTAGATAACTGTATGATCAAAACATAAGTGCCCTTGCACCATTGATGAAACGTACCTTTTTATCGCGATCTTCTGATGTTCCAGTATCATTATCATCTTTCTTTTCGCGAACCTTCACATCGACTTCTATCTTCAAAAGTCCTTTATTCATTCTTTCATTCCTATCTTTCTTCTTTATGTTCACTTCCTTTCTTCTTTCCTTGTGAAGTTCTTCAAAATCTCGATACATCTTCAAATCAACGAGCCCCCCTCTTGCTCTGAAATCAGCTAACAGAGACTTCGTAATGCCATCTTGTGGACGGGGGACGATACCAGGTCTTGTGAAAGGATGAGGTTCATTTATGATCAGATTCGGATTAAGTTCCTTTTTCTGCGATGATTCAGTGATGCTCATAGTGTCCTGAGACGGCTTGTTGTCCAGTTCTTGCCCGGATAATAATCTTGATTCGTACAACTGACCCGGAATAAATCGTCTGCAGCTGCAGGTTTGTCCGTCTTTCGTCAGCAAATAAGGGAGTGGGCAGACACAAAATGGTGAACTTGACAAGATGACTTTTGAGATGACTTCAGAAAACTTTTTGGATTCTTCAAGAATATCATCATGTTTTTCTTTCGTATATTTGTCAAGCATTTCTGCATCATGCACTTCTGAATCTTCTTTCAAAGTCTCATCTAAATTCTCTGATACATCATCTTCTTCCGAGATTTTGAAAACAGCGCGTCGATTTTTCTTGTTATTAACATTGCTGCAGGGCACGAAGTGATCCACGGTCGGTGGCAATGCAAACTCATCCATCAAGAATTTATTTTCAAGTTTCAAATGATACGCAACGTAGATCAGGTATTTCATGATCGTTTTTACTTTAGCCAATGTTGCTCGATCTGCACCTTGTAACACCAAAGAGCATCCCAGATCAGGAGCACATCCTTCGAAAAACATCAGAGTTTTTGCTCGGCCATCCTAGAAAACCAGTTTGAAACCATACACAAATAAACAAACAAACGAACAAGCAAACAAACAAATAAACAAGTTGTTACGAAGAAAAGAAGGCAGATCTGATCTGGGAAGTCCAACTTCCTCCGTTGTTAGCTGCGATAGCGCATTTATGCTGTTGTTGTTGCGTAGAACATGCTCAATGCTGCAAGATGGCCGCCACGCCAGGCCTAGACTGATTACAAGTCACAGTTTCGCTCCTCCGCCAAACTGATGACAAACTGGTGAGCGATACTTGGGACTCACTGCAAATAGTCTACGCTTCTAGTCGCAAACGGGCAGAAAGACTGAGGTAAATAATCATGTTTTAACGTTTATTCATTGAAACAATCATCCATGCATCCTATTGCTTGTGCCTAGATCAATGTTGACATTACTGAAAGCCCTGACATGGAACATTAAGCTCTTGAGAACATCCAACATTGAACATGGGGGAGGGGGAGAGAGAAATGGATTGAACAAACAAAAACTAACCGAACAAAAACTAACTTATCGTCAACATAAGATGTAGATAACTTGCATTGAACTACTAAGACAGATAACGCAGTAACAACAACAAGAACTACAGCAACAACAACAACAGTGCGTTATTCGTGTTTTCAGATGAGATGTTTTGCAAGGAAGATGCTGGGCGAGGCAAAAAGTATCGACGCTTGAAAGCCTGTGGCTCTCAAACCATGACCAGATTCCTATAAACTGATAAAACTTGTGTGGTTAACATATCAACTTAGACAACAAAATTTAGTTCAAGAAGATCAGTCATAACGCTTTCAAATTACAAGCGACCTCTAGCAGGGGCTCAAATCTTTAAAAAGATGGGTGTAAAATTCTATCACATTTTTCTTTGAATCAAATGGCTTGAAAGGAACTCGGGATACTTTGCTGCAACTCTGCCGTGGCAATTTATTGATATCTTGATTAATTTCAAAATGGCGGCATTTATTATACTTGAGGCTGTGACGTCATCAAATTTCTAAATCCTAAACCAGGAAAGCTACAGATTTCTGCTTGCCACCATAATGTAGACCTCTATAAGCTATGGTTTCCTTGAAGATTGTATCATTTTGCCTCGATTGACGTAGGATCTACGATGATTTTGAATTTTTCAAAATTTTCCATGAAATTTTTCAAACATAATCAAAACGCCACCATTTTGAAATTAATCAAGATATCAATAAATTGTCATGGCAGATTTACAGCAAAGTGCCCTAAGTTTCTTTCATGCCATCCAATTCAAAGAAAAATTTAATACAATTGTGCACCCACCTTTTTAAAGATTTGAAAGATTTAAGCCTTATGCTGCTTCCTCTCAAAATCCCTCAAAACAGGCCTAAAATCCATGATCAAATTTGCTGGCAATGTGCTAGTAAATTCGCAGAAATGGAGTACGTTTGGCTTGATATGAAATATGGATTCATGTTTTTCAAAGTAAACGCTAACCAATAATAAGGATAGAAAGCCTTTGGATTGAGTGCACTGATCTATAGATCTAATCTTTTCCAGCAAATTACGTAATATCTTCCCAGGGGATGAACATATGTTTAGCGCTTAGAAAGCAATAATCCCCCACCCCATTTATCGACGTAACTGATATCACGGATTACCATCCGGGGATTACCCAAAAATTGATGATCAAGCCTGCCATAACAGTTGGTAGTTTCACAAGCATTCGAGTCTTAGGCGGGATGCCTTTGTTCTAAATTAAATCTCTGTCCTTCAAACCACATAAATGAATTTTTGTTTTCTTGATGTTTGGATTTTTCACAAGGTCATCTGCCTTAAAATCTTATGAAATCTGACTAAATGAATGAGGTCATTCTATGGGTGTACATGGGTTAAGTCAGAGGAGAATGAAGGGGTGAGGTGGGTATGTTTTTAACTCCAAGGAGCCAAGGATTGGCACTAAACGTGCAAGGGAAGGGCCTCAAGAAATTTTGTAGACAATGAGATGCGAGGAGAAATTTGAGATCGAGAACTGATGAACATGGAGCTTAGTCCTGCTATACCTTAAACAGCGAGGGCAGAGAACGGTCCGGAGTCGTGCGGACAGCTATTTGTACTGCAATTTGATAGTAAGCAGAAGAATAAGAAAAATTGGTCATACCGGAAGAATATATTTATGAAGCCTGAATTGCTGGCATGAACCCAATCTAGGACGGCTCACTTGCTCCATTGATTGTAACACATCTGCACCAGTACATCTCGAAATATTTTCCATGACATTCTGCAACAAAAATGAATTAGAATCAAGTTGACGATTCGCTTTAAAGGATCTTGGGTAACCGACATGCATTGCAATCGTTTGTTTTGTTTTTCGTGGATTTCATTTGGATTTTATCACCAGCCTCTGCTAAAGGGCAACCCTCCTTAAGGAATTAAATATGAAAATATCATTCAATACAAGTCCCATATTTAACACACGTAAATTGCAAAAGCAGACTAAAAATTTATGGCAAGAGTTTGACTACCAATCCTTATCATGCAAATAATTTAATGAGTCTGGGCTCCAGCTGCTTTTATTCGCTCGAGCTTTCTTCTCCAAACGAATCACCTGCGTGAAAGAGCTTCTTCAATATTTTAGTCAGAAGTTTCGAGTTTGACGCCCTTATTTTTTGCTCTTTAGATTGAAAAATGAAAGTGACAAACAGGGCAATCATTGGTGCCTTTAGACGGGACAAGTCAAAATTTGCAGGAGAACATGATGANAATACAAGTCCCATATTTAACACACGTAAATATAAATATGGCCACACCTGGAGCCGCAGCAACGCGCTGCTGACCTGAGCGACATCAAAAAATCATTTTCAAGCAGAATGAAATTAGGCCACCTTTCCAAATAGGGTTGCAATGCATGCCTGTTACCCATGAGCCTTTGGTTTGGTTACCCATGAGCCTTTAAAGCTTTGCTTTGCCTTATCTATAATTGGCTGTAAATTGCAAAAGCAGACTAAAAATTTATGGCAAGAGTTTGACTACCAATCCTTATCATGCAAATAATTTAATGAGTCTGGGCTCCAGCTGCTTTTATTCGCTCGAGCTTTCTTCTCCAAACGAATCACCTGCGTGAAAGAGCTTCTTCAATATTTTAGTCAGAAGTTTCGAGTTTGACGCCCTTATTTTTTGCTCTTTAGATTGAAAAATGAAAGTGACAAACAGGGCAATCATTGGTGCCTTTAGACGGGACAAGTTTCACAATTTGAAGGAGAAAATGATGAAACACAGGTTGATGAAACACAGGTAGCAAATTTACAGCTAATTAGGGCCTACTAAAAACTACTATGAAAGTTTCAAAAAAAATTATCATATCTCACCGATTTGATGTTATGGACGAGAGTAATTCCTGCCTTGAGTAGCATATCTTGAGCAACCCTTGCAACAGTTTTCTCAACAAGAACAATATTCGGTTTCAACGTGACGACACGTGCAATAAAGTTCTTTAGGAATTCGTATTCTTGTAGAACAACTGGATCGATTGATGTCAATTTGTTTTCGACTCGCTGAAAAAGAAAAATGACGAGAAGATTATGATAACTTGATATTTTCACTACTGGTTTATTGTTTAACAGAATCCATGTCATTTTCTGTCCGAAATCTCATAGCCTATTCCTTGCAAGAGCTTGGCAGCCTCAACCTCAAATAGGAAGGGCACTCTGTTCGGTCTTGCTGCAAGAATTAAGTCGTTCCAATTTTGTCCATTTTGTATATTTAAAAACAGTCGCCTTGTCAGCCCAAGTTCCCAGTTACAACTCAAGGCTCCAGATTGTCTAGAATGAGGATACAGTTTCCTTTGAGCTGTGCTCCTTGCTCCTACATTCTCTTGTCCTCTCAACTTTCTGAAAACTTACCATTCAAAGGGCAAGATGAAAAACCTTAAGGTTATCAAATCGCTTTCAAACAGACATCAATGGAAAGTTCCCAAAAATTTGAGATATTTTTAGCTTTGAGCCCAGGAACCAGGATTTTGCTCTTTCAAGATTCTAACAACTTGTTCGTTTCAAATCTATTCTTGTCGACTTCAAGCAAATTTCCTCTTGATTACAGATCTGAATTCAAATCTTGAAATATTTACCTGATACTCAATGGCACAACTGAGCATCAATATTCTTGGTTGCGTGAAGTTGCAAGTCATCTTTTTATGTACAACATGTTTCGTAAACACCACGCCACTGATGACTTGGCATTCTGGTTTGTCTCCAACGGGTACTGCTTTAAACCACACATATTGACGAATATCCATGTCATCATCCCGGCGGACATCGGGAACAACCTAAGATCAAATCGAAAATTTTGAATGAAAATTTAGAGACATTCCAAATCGAACAATAGCTGCATGTAAAGCCTCATTGTGAGCAAGTTTTGCTACATCTTTTTAAATGCCTTATTTAAAGAAGGTTGGAAAGATTTCTAATAATTCAAAAGATGAATTAGGCCTACTGTGCATGATGCCGTATTCAGGTTTAGCATCCTTCCTAAAGGCCTATTCTAATTTATACCCTATTCACACTGACACAGTTAAACCAGCTTTATTTAAACCACGTTCAATTTCAACCAATCAAATGCAATCCACTTGGTGGATTGACCAATTAGAAAGCAACATTCCATAGCCTCGTTTAGCTTAAGCTGGTTTAACTTGCCAGTGTGAATAGGGTATTAGAAAAGGCCAGTGGGAAACATAGGTCACATTTTCAATTATCTATTTCCATTTATCCATCTAAAAGTTTGACATTTTGCCTCTTCCACTAACAAGATGTGAAAATTTATAAACTTCAAAGACGAAGTTGAGAGAGAATCCATTAAATTTGATTTTTGTGAGGATAAATTTCTCTCTGCAAAAGATGGAGACTTTTAAAAGCTGAAGTCATTCGACCTTTAGAATGAAGTTGCTACGAATGATCAGATAAACATTGTATTGCTGAAGCTCAGTTTAATTTCGACTAAATATCATCTTCCTGGTCAAGACATTCTATAACATCTCCCAGTTCGAAACACGCATGTAAAACACATACAAATAAGTGTAAACGTAGATTTGAATGCTTACACAATATCTCTTATCATGAATCTTTCATAAACAACTACCAACTGAGATGACCCTTCAAACCACCTTAAAAATAGAGCTGGATAAACAGCTTGGTACATAAATTAAGAACCATGTTGTCAAAAGTAGCGTAGAATTACCTGCTCACTAATACGCAACACAATCGGCATAATAACATCTTTCCATTCTTGTGTAAGACCGTCTTGTTCAACCAACTGCTTTAACAGAGCTTGTAAATGGTGTCGANACATTCTATAACATCTCCCAGTTCGAAACACGCATGTAAAACACATACAAATAAGTGTAAACGTAGATTTGAATGCTTACACAATATCTCTTATCATGAATCTTTCATAAACAACTACCAACTGAGATGACCCTTCAAACCACCTTAAAAATAGAGCTGGATAAACAGCTTGGTACATAAATTAAGAACCATGTTGTCAAAAGTAGCGTAGAATTACCTGCTCACTAATACGCAACACAATCGGCATAATAACATCTTTCCATTCTTGTGTAAGACCGTCTTGTTCAACCAACTGCTTTAACAGAGCTTGTAAATGGTGTCGAGCAGTAAAACTGTAAAATAAAACATGAAAGAAATTAAGTCGTTCAGATCAAACAAATACCTTTCTTGAGTAAACGGTAACAGAAACCTCACGTATTTTGAAATGGTGGAATTAAATATATCATTTCTTAACACCTCCCCTTCACTCCCCGAAAACAGCCACACTTAGTATCTTATTGTCTCACTGCACTTAGTGTCTAAAATCAATGGTCATAGTAACAGATATCTACAACAAACAAACTACACAAGAAACAATTACACATCGCAACAAAACAGAGATGGACACGATGTTCGCTTCAATTGGTTAACATGTCCTGTTTTCAGACTCAAAGCGCTTGGTATATCTTGTATGACTGAAATTAGAGAATAGTAAAGAAACTCTGCGTCCTCATTTGTCATTAAAAAGATATAAAGTCTGTCTCAAATTACATTCGTGATAATGCAGAATTCCTTTGCATAACACTTCTATTGTTGTTATTCGCGGGCATTTGCAGGTAACATCTACTTTGAGACAGATTTGCGAAGACGCAAAATTCCTTTGCATAACACTTCTATTGTTGTTATTCGCGGGCATTTGCAGTTGACAGCTAATTTGAAGCAGACTATAACTGTATACCTTAGTCTTTCTCGAGCCAACCCTTCTCCATTATCATCGATCATTGGGTCTCTTGGTTCAATTTGATGCAATGAACGTGGTTTTGGAAATTCGATGCCACGTAAGATATCATCAGCAAAATATGTCGCACTTGGAACTTTTGGTACTTTTTTCTTGGCTACAAATGGATGTCCCTCTACGCATACGTATGTGTCTAATGGAGGCGGTGGAACATGAGTGATGAGGGACAGCTTGTTGGTTTGATCATAAATTTNAAAATGTGTTTTTTTTCAGATACCATTTTTGTGAAGTAAATTTCGCTATGAAAGCCATTTATATTTATTGAACCACAAGCACCAGCAAGCACCCATTAAAATTGTTCTGAATATCGGCAGTAGTCTTATACGTAATTTTCTGACACTTGACTTTAGAGACCGATTTTAAGAAGCCTAAGCTCTTGAAGTGTATTTCAAAATATAAAAAATCCACAGACTTACATCCTGGAAATAGTCAAGTTTCATTTGCAAAGAAAGTTCACGAGCAACAACTCGTTCCTTGCTTTCACCATTTTCAAAAGTTGCCTGATCCAAGTCCAAATGACGACCTAAATGCAAACAATCAAAAATTAGAACTTTAGCCCAAAGGAGTAAGTGAACATTTATAAAACAAAAGGTTTGGTCTCAGAGAAGACAAAGCGAATTGTCTTTCTGAAGAATCGATTTCGGACCTCTAATTGACCTAATTGCACTCAATTAGATTAGAATAAACAAAGAAGACAAAGCTTTATTGCTACCTGCACAGAAGGTGTGAAATATAGTTTTGAGGCTGTCAAATCACTTTGTCCTAAACCTCACCAGTATCCTCTGCTTCACAACTCGCCATTGGTGGCCCAATTCGGTGCTAACAGAGGACAAGTGTTCAGGGAATTAACTTCAAAGTCGTCAAAACAACATTCCTGTCATGAAAAATAAACAGGTGATTGCTGTAGCTAAAAAAACCATATGGTCATATACGAAAGTCAGTCATATATGAAAGTCAAAGACTGGATGTATCTTACGAAATTATATTCATGCCTTAACTGTGGGATATGACCTTCAACAACTCTTACATAGAAATGTGTGACACTTATAATGATTGGTAGGAACAGGAAGTGAAATATTTCTTACTGGAAGAAAATCGGCGCGCAAGAGAGGGCGTTCCCAGCATTGCTTGGCCTTCTGGATTCTCAGTCTACAAAGAAATAAAACAGTTTAGGTCACTCTGAGGGTCCATTTATACAAAGGAGAAAATGCCTCACTTGCCAGGCCCGAGGCTTGCAGGAGAGATTTTACCTTCCCATAGAACGCTCTGTAGTTGTCATTGCACATTTACGAGAGGATTGCAACACCACCGGCATACACCTCAGCAGAGGTGAAATCACACATAGGTGACGACTGAGGTGGAATCGTTGCATATAAAGGATACCACCGGTGTTGTGGGCTCATTCGTTGATTCTTATTGGTAATAATCGTTCTGATTTCACGGAAGCGAGAATATACTCCATCTATTTAAAAATGAAAAATAAAATGAAACCTCTCCGTCCTAGTTCTGGCAGGTGAGGTGAGGTATGATTCCTCATGTAGACAGCAGGGCCTAAGAAAAGCCGTTGGATGATAACGGTACTAAATCCCTACTTTTGAGAAATACCTTCTTAAAAGCAGCAAACGTAAAAATAATACCACAATACTGAAAGGAAAAAATTATTTCAAATTCTTAAGAAAAATGTCGTGGCCAACAAATCACAAACAAATACAGTGTGGATGGAAAAGAGAAAACCGCAGTTATCCTATTCTATCCTAATTTGATACTTTTCTTATCACTTACAAAAGCTAAATATTCTAATATCTAAGACTCAAGAATATCGATTGGCTACTCGCTTTTTTTAAATAATATTACTTCTCGTATTTTCTTCTTCTTCTTTTCATTTTTGTTTCTCTTCCCTTCTCTTTCTTTTCGCAGCCACCATGTTGCCACCGAGACAAACATCCTACCTGGGATTTACGACTATGATGAAGTGGTCAAGACCTTATGCCCTCGCTCTCCAAGTGGCTCTCCAAGGACCTTATGCCCTCCCTTATGCCAAAGTGAAAAGCGCGGACTTCAAATCACGGACTCACGGCCACATAAATCCCACGAGAGGTCCGCAAGGTCCGCGGTTTTCATCTGCCCCAACGCTTATTCAATATTTAAGGATATTTAAGCATAAATATTTAAATATTTAAGCACAATGAGTTTCATGTGATCACTTTCATTTCACATGAACTATAGCCAATCAGATGTGCCATCCAGAACCATGAATCAGCAGATTCTGATAGATAGGGTAGGGTATACCTTGTAAATTGTCACCCGGGGTCCTTTGCAGGCACGCAACAATCTCAGACTGCCTTACAACAAAATTTGGCCCAAATGGAAACAAAGATAATGGAAACGTGTGCATCCGGAAACTGTAGATTGACAGTAAAGAATTGAAACAACAGTTCAACTTCAAAGTGAAACTTTTGTATTAGTTTAATTACTGCAATGTGGATTAATTGGTTTCCGCTTAGACCAAATTTGATTTTCAGACAGTCAGAAATTTACGCATGCCCGCAAAGGATCCTGGGTGATAGTAGCTCTTTAAATAAGGACTTAAATGACCTACCACAGTGTCAACGGTTTCTGAAGAAATCTGTCGAAACCAAATAGGAAGGGTTTCATCATCATCATCAGCAAGAGACACGCTACTTGTTGACTCATGGCCTTCATCTTCACAAAGAGATAATTCTTCGATGTCTCTTGGTGTCGAAAGTTGTGATTCCATTTCTGGAACAGCGAGCTAGAGCATAAAAGATAATAACATTTAAAAATTTGATGAAATTGCCTTCCAGGAAATGGAACGAGAATAATAACCATAGGCGATGACGCACCCATTTTTTGGGAAGGGAAGACAATTATTATAGAACTTCTTTCCCATTTAGTTGCCAATTCCTTAATCTGCATCTTCGTTCATCAATGTCAGTGGAAATGATCAGTAAACTGTGCATAAACGTTGTTTTTTCTCTTGTCATTTCTCTCTCGGTTCTGTTTGCATGATTTTTGACTTTTGAAGTGTATGGTCACTCGACCTGAAGTGGGTACAAACAATGTGTTCTGAATTTGTCTATTCTCCAATCATATTCAACTCGTGTAAAATTCGACTCCACTTTGGAACACCCTGAGATCTAAATCATTTACCTNAATGTGTTTTTTTTCAGATACCATTTTTGTGAAGTAAATTTCGCTATGAAAGCCATTTATATTTATTGAACCACAAGCACCAGCAAACACCCATTAAAATTGTTCTGAATATCGGCAGAAGTCTTATACGTAATTTTCTGACACTTGACTTTAGAGACCGATTTTAAGAAGCCTAAGCTCTTGAAGTGTATTTCAAAATATAAAAAATCCACAGACTTACATCCTGGAAATAGTCAAGCTTCATTTGCAAAGAAAGTTCACGAGCAACAACTCGTTCCTTGCTTTCACCATTTTCAAAGGTTGCCTGATCTAAATCCAAATGACGACCTAAATGCAAACAATCAAAAATTAGAACTTTAGCCCATAGGAGCAAGTGAACATTTATAAAACAAAAGGTTTGGTCTCAGAGAAGACAAAGCGAATTGTCTTTCTGAAGAATAGATTTCGGACCTCTAATTGACCTAATTGCACTCAATTAGATTAGAATAAACAAAGAAGACAAAGCTTTATTGCTACCTGCACAGAAAGTGTGAAATATAGTTTTGAGGCTGTCAAATCACTTTGTCCTAAACCTCACCAGTATCCTCTGCTTCACAACTCGCCATTGGTGGCCCAATTCGGTGCTAACAGAGGACAAGTGTTCAGGGAATTAACTTCAAAGTCGTCAAAACAAAATTCCTGTCATGAAAAAATAACAGGTGATTGCTGTAACTAAAAAAACAATTGCGAGCTATGGTCACATGTGAAAGTCAAAGACTAGATGTATCTTACGAAATTATATTCATGCCTTGACTATGGGATATGACCTTTAATAACTCTTTCATAGGAACGTGTGACTTTTATAATGATTGGTAAGAAGTGAAATATTTCTTACTTGAAGAAAATCGGCGCGCAAGAGAGGGCGTTCCCAGCATTGCTTGGCCTTCTGGATTCTCAGTCTACAAAGAAATAAAACAATTCAGGCGACTCTGAGGGCCTATTTATAAAAAGGAGAAACTGCCTCACCTGCCAGGCCCAAGGCTTGCAGAAGAGATTTTACCTTCCCATACAATCCTTTGTAGTTGTCATTGCACATTTACGAGAGGATTGCAACACCACCGGTATACAGTTCAGTTCAGCTCAGTAAACACCTCAGCAGAGGTGAAATCTCACATAGGTGACAGCTGAGGTGGAATCGTCGCATCTCGCATACAAAGGATACCACCGGTGTTGTGGGCTCATTCGTTGATTCTTATTGGTAATAATTCGTTCTGATTTCACGGAAGCGAGAATATACTCCATCTATTTAAAAATGAAAAATAAAATGAAACCTCTCCGCCCTAGTTCCCGCTAGTTCTGGCAGGTGAGGTGAGGTATGATTCCTCATGTAGACAGCAGATGATAACGGTACTAAATCCCTACTGTTGAGAAATACCTTCTTAAAAGCAGCAAGGGTAAAACTAATACCACAATACTGAAAGGATAAAACGATTTCAAATTCTTAAGAAAAATGTCGTGGCCAATAAATCACAAACAAAATACAGTGTAGATGGAAAAGAGAAAACCACAGTTATCCTATTCTATCCTAATTTGATACTCTTCTTATTATTTAGTAAAGCTAAATATTCTAATATCTAAGACTCAAGAATTACTCGCTTTTCTTTTAAATAATACTACTTCTCGTATTTTCTTCTTCTTCTTTTCATTTTTGTTTCTCTTCCCTTCTCTCTCTTTTCGCAGCCACCATGTTGCCACCGAGACAAACATCCTACCTGGGATTTACGACTATGACGAAGTGGTCAAGATGAAATTAACACAAGTACGAGCAGGCTCTCCAAGGACCTTATGCCCTCGCTTATGCCAAAGTGAAAAGCGCGGACTTCAAATCACGGACTCATGGCCACAAAAATCCCACGAGAGGTCCGCAAGGTCCGCGGTTTTCATCTGCCCCAAAGCTTACTCAATATTTAAGGATATGTTGCACAATGAGTTTCATGTGATCACTTTCATTTCACATGAACTTTAGCCAATCAGATGTGCCATCCAGAACCATGAATCAGCAAATTCTGATAGATAGGGTATACCTTGTCGTCTTCTGCTGATTTAATTCCTTCAGGGCCGTAGGAAGAAGCTTCGGATTGGGGGGGGCAATTGTTCTTAAAACAATAGAGAACAATACATCTAATTAAGTCATGTGACGTAGCACCATTGTTTTAAAAAATTATTGGGGGGGGCTTGAGCCCCCCTGCCCCCCTCCCGCTTCCTACGGGCCTGAATTCCTTTAAAGAGACATTGTCACCCGAGGTCCTTTGCAGGCACGCAACAATCTCAGACTGTCTGACAACAAAATTTGGCCCAAATGGAAACGTGTGCACCTGGAAA
>REGL01000328.1:195162-215115 GCA_004194395.1 Aurelia aurita complex sp. Pacific
TTAAATGACCTACCACAGTGTCAACGGTTTCTGAAGAAATCTGTCGAAACCAAATAGGAAGGGTTTCATCATCATCATCAGCAAGAGACACGCTACTTGTTGACTCATGGCCTTCATCTTCACAAAGAGATAATTCTTCGATGTCTCTTGGTGTCGAAAGTTGTGATTCCATTTCTGGAACAGCGAGCTAGAGCATAAAAGATAATAACATTTAAAAATTTGATGAAATTGCCTTCCAGGAAATGGAACGAGAATAATAACCATAGGCGATGACGCACCCATTTTTTGGGAAGGGAAGACAATTATTATAGAACTTCTTTCCCATTTAGTTGCCAATTCCTTAATCTGCATCTTCGTTCATCAATGTCAGTGGAAATGATCAGTAAACTGTGCATAAACGTTGTTTTTTCTCTTGTCATTTCTCTCTCGGTTCTGTTTGCATGATTTTTGACTTTTGAAGTGTATGGTCACTCGACCTGAAGTGGGTACAAACAATGTGTTCTGAATTTGTCTATTCTCCAATCATATTCAACTCGTGTAAAATTCGACTCCACTTTGGAACACCCTGAGATCTAAATCATTTACCTTGCCAGGCTGATAAAGCATGTATTCATCTCTGAAAATATCCTCTTCTGTAGCAGGCACTGATTCAATCCAACCAAGGTCCAAAAGATCTTGACCAATGGCAACACCTTGAGCTCTGGAAAGAAGAAACAAAACCTTCCATAAACCCAAATGCTAGATATTTAAAAAATTGAATAAAACTGTTCCTTTGCTACTTTAACACTGGATTTTGATCTGTCAGGAAATAACGACATTCGTGCTTTTTTATTGTTCTATTTTGAGTGGGCTAGAAGGATTTCTAGCTATTTAAAGTTAATTTAGGCCCACTATGCATGCCGCATTCAGGCATGGGACCCCTAGTTTAAAGTTCCATCCGAAGGATTTCTTGCCTTAAGAGCATAGCTGTATTATCAATGCATCCAAAAACTGCAGCTCCAATAAACTGCAAGTTATATGAACTATCAACGAAATCAAATGCTTGTTGCAAAAGTGATAATATTACAAGTTTTGAATACCAAGCTTTTGAAAGTAATTAAAAAAAGGGCTGGTGCAACATCGAGCCTTTTGCAAGTTTAGTTCTACCCCTGGAGGGCAGAGCAGAAACTGCGCGCACATGCGCGAAAATCCGTGACTTTGCGCCTCCCTAGCTCCCTGCAACGGATCCCGAAATTAGGCAACACTAGATATTTTCTTCCTTGGGCCTTAAACTCTTGATTTATCATTTCAAAAAGCTTATGTATCCAAACATTTCCTTATATCAGATTGCCTGATGACGTTATTTTATGCAGTTTCTGCTCTGTCCCCCAGGAAATGATAACTAATTGATCATATGCTTTAAAGATATGAATTTAAAGGTTACCGATTGGCGGCTTTGCCATAAGTCAACAGCCAATCAACCAATTCATGTCCAACAAAACAGTTGCTGTATGTTTTCAATCTGAATCTATGACTCTGCAGCTCTAATTTTGATCTTGCATCTGTTACTTGTCTCCACAAATCTCTCAAAAAATCCTACAAAAAGAGAAGCAAATCTTCATCGCAGTTCATTATTTTCAAGGATCATTTTGGTATAACATTCACGATAATATGTGATATGACAGGCCCCCGTACTGCACAATAACGTGATTTTCCTGTGCTTAAGAATTCTTGGAGAACATTTACATTTCTTAAGAATTCTTGTTTAAGAAATACACAGTCTGTCATATGGGTTTACTGTAACCCTTCAGACGAAAATTTCTCGATCTGCTGTTCTCGTCATGATCTGATGGTATAAGTATTTGAATACCGGTTAAACCAACTCACTGCCAGAAATAGCTGCAATTACTTGGAAATTTGAGCATCTTAAAGGGAGCAATCCTGTTTCTGAAAAATTGCTGGAATATCTTGCAGCTATGCTTATAGCATCACATGTGCTATGTTATTTACATAATGCTTTACCAAGACCGCGCTAAAGCCTTATTGCTTGACCTTTCATGCATAATCGTCTTTCCCGCAATTTTTGCTTCATTTTGATAAAAGCCTGATTTCTCGAAACAGGATTCCGAAGTACTGGTGGGTACTAAAAAATCTTTGTGTACACAACAGGCCAATCGAATCGCTTGAAACTTGGCACACATGGTCACAAAGCATATAACTACGAAGCAGTTCAGTGATTTGTGATAGGTCCCCAGGTCCGATTTTTGCAAAGGTCTAAACGTTAGAAAAGACATTAAAGACATTTACATTAATCTAAAATGATTTTATTTCAAGACAGTACGTTCTATCAAAAATTCGTGACATGGTTTTGCAGTTCAGGACCTTAAGTCTTTGGTAAATAGGTAGTCGTGGTCCAACAATGATCGATGGGGTACATAAAGTATTTTTCGCAAAGGTGGTTGCGATTTTACCAAATCAACTGAATACGTTTTATGATGTTCTGTGTTCAATTCTTCATTGAATGCTGCATAAGTTTGTTTGGTATATATTAACGAACGGCCGTGGTGGACGGAATTTCTCACTGCCTGAAGGGTTACAGTAACCTTAAGAATCCTTATCAAAATATGAAGAATTCTTCAAAATTTTGATTACATGAAAAATTCTTGCAATATTAATGTGTGCATGGCCTGGACCTGTTCATGCTGCAAAAAACTACAATACAATCTGTAAAGTCTTGAATCATAGAAACGTTTGTTGGATAATATCCAACAAAAAGAATACAAACAAGCAATGCAAACAAGACCCTGCTAGATATATTCTGATGCATTTCCAAGTATCTGACATAAATAAACTTCACAAATTCACCCAACAATCTTAATTATTGTGATTAGATGAATACCTGCTTGATGTCATTAGCTTCTTTGGGAGTCACCCCAAAAGCATCAAATGGGTTTCTAGGTGTCGGACTTCTCATCTCTCTTTCAATGATGCCAGGCAAACTATTTGAGCTTCCAACATTGACAATGCCAGGGTCATCCCTCAAATGAAAACTTGTGATACTTGAGCGCGAAGATGTTAAAGAGTTCACAGCTCCAACACCAAAAGGTTCACTTGCGTTCAGATCATCACAGCATATTTTCATGTCTTCTTTCAGAGCCTCAAGACTTTTGTCAATGTCATCTTCAAGATACGCCTTCACAATCTTGTAGCAATAATTGCAAACTCGTATGTTGCCTGTCAAAGGAATGGAATTGAAAGGAACTGAGTAATTCTGGATGACAAAACAAAGTGAATTTAAGAGTACATCAAATTCAAACTCTTGGATGATCAAAACTTTCGGACAAACTTTGTCGTGAAAGTTTAATTGTTCGAAAGTTTTAAATCCTTTGAAAATAGAAAGAACACAAGCTACACCACTGTTAAAAAGTGATATTCTGTCACTGGTGATCCTGCTTTCACAATGAGTTTCCACACTGCAGCTGTCAGTAACAATGTTCTTGATTTGATGAAGGTACCTCTTGTTTTAATCTTCCATCTTGAAAGCTACTTTCAGAACTATTTCCTTGGTTGAATAATTTTGTTGAATACTTTTGATGCATCTACAGTATATAGTTAGTTTTAAGTTGCACATGATTAATTAACATAAAAATTACCATTAGTTTTAACATTATATTTTGGTATTAGGCAAACATTGTTTGTCCAAAAGATTTTTTGTCCAAAATTCTCAAAGAGCGTCTATGCAAGATTTTTGTCTGAAGTTGTATTTTATTCAAAAGTTTTCCATTCAAATGCAGGACTTAAATCTGTGAAAATGGTGGCAGGTTTGCATTTTTTATCTGAATGGCCAACAACCTTTAAGAATTCTCAATATCTTGATTTTCAGAATTACAGGGGTCTTATTTTTCAACTGTTTTGAGGCTGTGATATCATCAAATCACTAAAAAAACCAGAAAAGCAACACACATTTCTACTTACCACCATACAGTAGGACATCATAAACTGTGTGTTTCTTATGAATTCCATGAAGTTATCTATCTAATTTGGAGTTACCGATCGCTTAATCTTTTCAAAACTTGTCATGAATTCTTACAAATTTAAAGGAATCCTTGTGCATTAATTAAGTATTCTTAAAAAGTTCTGGATTTTAAGTTACAAAACCAGTATATTTTTCCAAAGAGATCTGGATCCAAATTAAGGGTTACATTATCCGAGGGAGTGTTTAATACGTGACTTTTTACAGTCATTCCAGGCTTTTACATACCATTAAATCCCATTGTTCTTCCAGGAACTTCCTGACTGCAACACCTGCTGCAAAATATTTGACCACAAACTCTGCAATGATGTCTCCTTCTGAAGGTGCTAAATTTGCCTCCACATTCATAGCATTCTTTGCAATGTTCATCTGGCATCCAATATTGTTTGAAGTCATGCTTGAAGTCACCTGATGTCTGAAAAATTTTCATCATTCAGAAACAACTCAAATTATTTGCTTTTCCCAAGCTAAATTTATCGTTCAATGTATCGTTCAATTCTGACCCTGAACCCTGGGACACCCCTAGGCATTTGCTCAAAAGAATATTCCTGGCCCTCAGGCATGTTATCATTAGGACCCTAATGATAACAATATTGTAAATATTGATAGGTTATCCTGTTGAAATATTCGTAAATTATTATTATTATTATTAATTATTTACAGCAAGTTTTTTCCTGACCCCAGGCATTTGAGGTAGCATTTGACAAGAACAGGAGTACTTGCTTATACCATAACTGGGAATATGGCATTTGCTTAGTGCCTGGAACCGGGTCATTCACCACATAAATTTGCCAGGCCCTCAGGCATTGGTGCAAGAAAGTTTTGTTGTCCCCCAGGCTGCCTGGGAGGGGATGGTCACGGTTAACAGTGTTACACGAAAACAGTGTTAATGTATGCAATGTCTGTACTGTATTAGCATGTAATTTACATTAATTGGGATACAGTATAGGCCTTGCCCACGTTATGACAAGAATTCTCAGGAATTCTTCAGAATTTTAAAAAATTCTTCAGAATTTTCAAGAATTATTCACCTTTGATAAGAATTCTCGAGAAATATGAAGGATTGTAAATCTTTTCAAACAAGAATCCTTAAGAAAATTTAAATATTATTAAAAATTCTTGAGAATTCTTAGACAGGAAAACCATGTGCATGAGGTCTGAAAGTTGAAAACATTAAAAAATGTAAGCATACTTGGTGCCATTTCTTATCCACAGCAATTGCACTCAACCTTCTGAGAATTGTTTTCACATTACGATATCTTCCTTTCTCTTTCCTTGGTACATTTGGTGAACTGTTCTCTGATTTTGACTGTCCCAAATTTTGTGGGACCAACTGGGAGGTTGTTCCACTTGTTGAAACACTGCCTTCAGAAATCTCTGTACTCTTTTCTCCATCTTTGCCTTGTTCAGGTTGATTTCTTTGCGGCTCATTTGAAGGATCATAATTTTCATTTTCTGGTTCCTCTGGAAGATCTTGGCTCGTGCTTTTCTTTCCTTTTCTCCATGAGAAATCGAATATTTTTGTGAAAGAGAATCCTGATGTAATACTTTTGACTTCAGGTGTAAGAGGATGGAAAGACGTGTACCCTGAGACAAAATTGTCTGTCATTTCTGATGAGCTGTTTCTGAAAATAACATGAAAACAAAATCAAAATACAGTTGAACTCAATTGACTCGAACACTGGGGGACATTGAGTTTAACAGATTTTCAAATCAAGGCAATATTTTCAAACAGAATCCAAGTTTAACAATACTATGGTCGGATTTTCATAAATATCTTGTCATTACATCATTTGTCATTATGTCAGATTTTGAATCAAACTTGTAAGAAATCTCAATGGATTTTGGAAATTGTCGAAATGTGAGCGGATTGTTGAAAATTTTTTCAGGATTGGGCTACCTCTCAATGTCCCTCTTCAACAAATAACAATTTTCACATTTATAGCAAAAAAATTGCCATGTATGATGTCTGGAACCAAGACCATTCATACCGAGATCTCTGGCATCTAGTCATGGCATTTTCAAACAATAAGTGTGCACATACTAATTTTAGCAAGATTTAGGTGTGCATAAGCAAAACTTTCTAGCCTGGCTATGTATCACTTTAAGATGTACTGCAAGGCTTTTCAGCTAAGAAATGTGCTTTGTGCATGTTTTCCTTCTAAATAAAAACTGTCACTTTGGAGGAAAGAAAGTTCTGCAAATAAATCTAATTTCAATAAATCTGTTCATCTGTTCTAAAAGTAAAATCATTTTATCTTTCTAAGTAAAAGAAGAAGCCACCATTATCAGATCGGATGACATGTGATATTGACGTCCAAGGAAAATGGAGGCAGAAAGGTACAGCAGCTTAATACCTTATCCAATAATGCTTCCCTTGCAAGCACAGCAGCAGGATAATCTTCTCTGCAGCATGTTGACGCTNATACTGCAAGGCTTTTCAGCTAAGAAATGTGCTTTGTGCATGTTTTCCTTCTAAATAAAAACTGTCACTTTGGAGGAAAGAAAGTTCTGCAAATAAATCTAATTTCAATAAATCTGTTCATCTGTTCTAAAAGTAAAATCATTTCATCTTTCTAAGTAAAAGAAGAAGCCACCATTATCAGATCGGATGACATGTGATATTGACGTCCAAGGAAAATGGAGGCAGAAAGGTACAGCAGCTTAACATCTTATCCATTAATGCTTCCCTTGCACAGCAGCAGGAGAATCTTCTCTGCAGCATGTTGACGCTACTCTCTAAAGATAGAGGCTAACAAACTCTGCAATGAGTCTGGAAAAAGGTTTCCCTTTGCATTGCATGTTTACGTTTAGACCTATCAAGTTTAGCCCATCATGATGGCCCATCATCCAAAAACAAAATCCTTTATGAGAAGCTGGCCATGCCATGCAGTACTTTGCACATTAAAAACAAGCCTTCCAATCTAAAAAACGGCTGATATCAATACTCACACAGCTGATCTTGTAATTAAGTCATGTTTTCGTGAAACTTATGAAACTTTGTTTCTATTATACTTTCATTTCGTCTGCGCATTGAGTTCCTCTTCCTGTCTCAACTGGTCTTGAACTTTCTCCTTAGGCCAAAGTCGACGTGCTCTACTTCATGTATGACTAACTAGGTGTCCTCTGACCCTTGCCTGTTCAAAACAATGCGTCATCGCGACCCAAGCGGCACAACATTTAATTTTGTGTCAGTGTCACAGATTGCTATGCGTCCAGATCCTAATAGAGCGGTCTTCACTTACGAAGTTCAAAGTCATGTGAGGGTTGGAAAGTTATAAAGCTTGCAGTCGGCCTCGGTCGGCGTCGGCCTGATTTGCAGATCTCCCAAGGTCCCAAAGGTGGAGAGCCATATATCTATGTTGATTTTTAGCAAATGATTTGTTGACTTTTCGTAAATGGGCAAGACCGAAAAACTTTTCAGGGTAATGGATATCTCTAGAAATGCCATCTTCAGGGTGTTTCTAGGAAATGGAAATGTTTCCACTAGTGAAAAGCAATGCTTTGTTGAAAAATTTGGGGTTTTTTATCCAGGTAATATATTTGACAGAATGCATTTCCCATACATTTTAGTACAGTAAATACAAACAAAAATATGTTCTCATGAAATAATGTTCGAGTGGTGAATAATGATTTTCAAATACAAACAATGGAAAATGTAATGACTAAGGCATCATTTCCATAATGAATCTATTATGATACAGTTAAAAAAATATTGAATATTGATCATTTGTACAATATAAGGTATATTTACACAAATAAACATTGAATTTTGCTGCACAGTCTTTTGGAATAAGATAGGTAAGGTATTATAACCGGCAGGTGAGTCAGAAAAATGTATTCATTGTTTGAAAAATCGTATCGGAAGAGCCATTGAATCAATTTGTAAAATCTTAATTCCATCACTAGGCATCAACTCAATTTTTGAGACTTTTTCAAAGTAGCCAAAAGTGACATTTCTTGATATGGCCAAAGCCAGCAAAATGGCCAGTTCACTTTGTCGTGTATATTTTGATTTTTGATGCCCAGAATTGATAGAAAAGCATAATCACAGGTCAATAGTTTCCCTATCATTACAAAGCAATGTCTGACCTTCAGAAACAAAATGTTGTTATTTCAATCGTTGAAACATCCTTCAAGTTGAGCTAATCATTTACAGTTTCAGGAAAAACCAATGGAAGTTAATTTTCAGGAAGTCTTTATTTGAGATTAAGGTTGTTATGCATTGCAAATTATGAATAAATCCTCATCCTCAAAATGAAGTCAAACTCTCAATCAGCCAACAGAGTTATAGTTTTTGTATTCCAATTTTTCAAAACGTGGATACTTTCTTCTGACTCATCCACCAGCACATTTTCTGTATTTGAGAAAGGATTTCCTACTTTCCCATAGACAAACAATCTTACCGCTGTAGCCCTACTTTTTCAATTTCTCTTTTGCCGAATCTGAACACGTTTGAAACTTCTTGTAGATCAGCTTCTTTTAGCAGTCTGTAATGCTTGCTGCATTTTCTTGATATTAGCACTCAAATCTGCCATATTTAATCTAAAATCTCCGCTATCGCAAAACAAGCTTGAATATTGATCATTAAAAGTTTGACCTTGAGTTGTGTTATAAACGAATTCGCCATCCTTCGAAATAGAACTGCTGCTACTCATTGGTGAGTCGGAGATCATAGTACAGGACAACAAATCACTCTCTTTATCAGAGAACAAATCATAGTTAGCCCTTTCATAGAGACCAGGTTGGATATCAGTTCCCATACCATATTTTTCCGGTCCATTTGCATAACTTTGTTGCTGCAATGAGATTCGAGATGGTTCATGCTGGTTATTCCCTGGCCTTTCTCTATAGATTCCAGAAATTGGTTGGCCTACATTATTGAGAGTTATTGTATTTGCAGCATTCTGTCCTGCGTTGTCTCTTACGGGGATTTGGTCAACAAGCAGTTGTTTTCCTTGGATGTTATTGAAGATTCAATCCTTTNGACCAGGTTGGATATCAGTTCCCATACCATATTTGTCCGGTCCATTTGCATAACTATGTTGCTGCAATGAGATTCGAGATGGTTCATGCTGGTTATTCCCTGGCTTTTCTCTATTGATTCCATAAATTGGTTGGCCTACATTATTGAGAGCTACTGTGTTTGCAGCATTCTGTCCTACGATATCTCTTACGGGAATTTGGTCAACAAGCAGTTGTTTTCCTTGGATGTTATTGAAGTTTCGATCCTTTTGCCTGGCATCTTGAAAGTTCACATCTTGTAGCAGCTTTGAAACTGACTCACGAAGGCCTCTGTAGAATATAAACACGATTAGCGATGGAAAGTAAGTTACAAATATCAGGCATATTTACAGAAACTTCTTAAACATGTTAAATTAGATAACAAAATTTAGTTGGCTAATATCGGTCATATCTCTCTTGATTTACAAATAATTTTATAAAGGTGTTTCATTTCAGATTTCTTTCGAAGGACTTTGCGATTGAACAATTTCATATAATCACTCATAACTAAAGAACCATACGAGCAATTTATACCAACAAAATTTCGTTATCTAAGTTAGCAACATTTTACCATCATGTTACCAACACAATGGTAAATAGTTACACACAATGGTAAACAGTTATAAGGAATCTAATGAATAGGTAGAAAACACGTTACCATCATGTAACCAACACAATGGTAACTAGTTATACACAATGGTAAACAGTTATAAGGAATCTAATGAATACTCATAGGTAGCAAATGTGTTACCATCATGTTACCAACACAATGGTAGCCAGTTATACACAATGGTAAACAGTCACAAAGAATCTAATGAATACTCGTAGGTAGCAAACGTGTTACCATCATGTTACCAACACAATGGTAGCCAGTTATACACAATGGTAAACAGTTATAAGGAATCTAATGAATACTCATGGGTAGAAAATGTGTTACCATCATGTTACCAACACAATGGTAGCCAGTTATACACAATGGTAAACAGTTATAAGGAATCTATTGAATACTCGTAGGTAGCAAACGTGTTACCATCATGTTACCAACATAACATAATGGTATTTTTTACACATGAAGGATATTATCAACGCAAGAGTAAATGTTATTTCTCCATCACTAACTGGCCTGATGCAGTTTAGATTGAGACTGAGTTTCAAAATAAATCACTATATAATAATAAGTTTCGTACCTGTTCAAGTCTTTCACCCGGACTATTTCACCTTCGGATTGAGAAATTGAGAGGCGTAAAATCTTGTTTTCTTTTTCCTGAGCTTGCAGTGCCAAAGAAAGGGACTCCAACTTCTTTTTTAAAACTTCATTTTCTACAAAAAAGTTGGGAAAGAATAATTGGAGACTTCAGCTTATATAACGAAGCATAACTGAGACAAATCGATAGCGACAATGAAGCATATTATTCCACATAGCCAAATTCTTCCATAAAGAAATTTACAGAAATGGTAACTTGTGTTCTTGTTCGTAACCTGTAAGATTCAGACATGTTTCAAAAAAGATAATCTTTACTCCATGAACTATTGGTGAATTGGAAGGAAAATTTACCCTTGGTGCAAAGCTGTTAATCAACGAACGCCATAGACGTAATACAGCGAAAGAGAAAATCATTCGGTTACCTGAATGGATGGACGATCTCTCTTTGTGCCAAGTCTGCTTATATCGGACATTTTCAGCATCCTGTAATTTGGAAGAAATGTCAAATCATGACAAAAATTCCATCGACATGATCACATTATAAGCGAACGGACTAAAGTCTGTCTCAAATTAGATGTAACGTGAAAATGCTGGAGAATAAGAATAACTGAAGAAATTTCCATGAGCTATTTTCCTTTAATCGCAAATCACCCATGACATGTAATTTGAGATTTAATCAATCAATCGATAAATCAATAATCAAGCTACAAACCTTTTCTGATATCTTTGCAAGAAGTCTCATATTCTCTGCCTTCATACCCTCTACCATCTATGAAGAGAACATTTTCGTGAATAATCATTCTATTTTTCAGATGATGAGAGATGAGAGGAGTTGAGCGTCCAACCAGGGGGAATTCAACGAAAGTTTTACGTTTCTCTTTCTTTCAAAGAGCCAGTCATTCTACGTTGCTTATCTTCGATAAAAACTCATGAAATTGAGAAAGTAACAACATTAAAATGAAAGTATTGATTCATATAACAAATAAGATAATAATATGATGCATACCTTACTGACGTCAGCAATTTTGCTCTTCAGAATATTCCTTTCTTCCTCATCATGTATGATTTGCCTTCTCAAATTTTCTAGCTGAATTTCATCTGAAATAGATTAAAGGATCTTTGTAAATAAATAGAAGTTTGTTGCACTGAAGATGCCCCAGTGGCCGAAACCAGTCAACAGAACACACTGAAAAGTCAAAAGATGCGCAAACGATCAGACTGATTCTTTTGTTCATCGTACACTTTTTTTATATCATTTGATATTTATAAAGGTTTGAATATATATAAATATAAAGAAAGGAGAAGATCGAGTGACATTTTATTTTGTGTAACAAACAATGTCATATGTTCATATCAGAGACCCTATTTATACAGGGCCCTCGTTGATAACAGTACTTAGGGTGTTGATGGGGTTACCCTGTATAAACATTGTTATTATTTATTTATTTGCACCTTTTTGGCCTGAATTTCATATTGCTTCCCAATCTTTTTGGTAAGATAATCAACAGAACACCTTTTTTGAAAAGGAATAAGGAGAGCTCGGATCTCACATTTTCTAAATTTTTTCAAATTTAAGAAACTTTATCGTGCGTGCTATTCATGAGCCCATAGCATACAAATTTGCTGATATAGCTCTTCGATTTGACCAAAACTCAAATTAGATGTCATGTGAGATTGGCGATAACGCAAAATTAGTATGCGAATATTACAATTGTTTTTATTCGCGGATATTATCACGTGGCATCTAATTTGAGACAGATTCTAGACATAGTACCTATTGAGGTTTTCTTTGCTTTGGCCAGGGAATCTTGCAGATCTTTGACATTGACTTCAAAATCTCTGATTTTCTGGTTTGCAATTCGTAATTGTCTGGAAGCAAGTCAATAAAACAGTTATCACATATGTGAACACAGTGAGTACAAAAAGTATATCTAAAAAGTTAAATGTCACAGACTTTAATGCAGAGAGTTCTTTACGACAGCCAGAATTATGCGTTCTAAAACATTTGAATTACTAGAAAAATTGTAATAGATTTTTGAAAAAATAAACTAATATGATAGTTATACTACACAGGGAAGGAAATTGTACATGGAATCTGTTCGCATAGTGACTGAAAATAATATGTGAATAGTTTATATGTAAAATCTTATCCGTTAAATATATTTGGTGAATTCCCTAACCACTTCTAAAATGTTGGATCTTCTTCTAAGACAAATAATTTTGTTCTCGTTTGTCATAAGCATACTTCAGAAAAGAAGGACTGAAACTACCTGTGTGCAACATTACTCCTCCGCTTCCTGTTTCAATGCTGAAAGAGGTTCTAACAACCCTGTAGAGATACAATCTTGGCCAAAATATTTGGGACAAATCACAAGATTGCACTACTTCGGTCTTTGATTACGTGCCCCCCCCGCTCCCCCGTTTCAACGTTGCTTGCATCAGACACAATTTGACCTTCTCAACATTGAATTAGGGGGGGTCAGGAGGCTCTAAACGTATGTTTTCGCCTCGATATTTTAGGAAACATCATGAAAACACTGAATTTTGCCTATGTCCCAGCTTGTAGTTATATTCACCATACAAAAACTGAGTTACCTGCGAAGGTCACTGCTTTCCAATCTAAGTGGTTGAACAGCTAGATTAATCTCAGTTTGCAAATCAGGATTCAGATTGCTAATCATGAACGGAAGCAAACCAATCATGTGATCGATCTCTGAAAGCAGTCTGTGTTCTTCACTATTTGCTGCAAATAAAACGATGGAGAAAATGATGAAGAATATATGAAGATGTGAAAGTAACAAATATATTCTTTCGTGGAGGTTTCGCCAGAAATTTCGGATACATGAGGCAAAGATCTCCCAATGGGACTGGATATATGAAAATCACAGCATAACGAAATTCATCCTTCCCTAACACTGGAGGCTGGCATCCTATCATATTGACTGATATCTTACTGTCAATAATTGAAATTGCATTGGTTCCTTGCTTCTTCCTAGGAGGTGGCTCCTTAAAGAGCCATCGTCACCCAGGGTCCTTTGTGGGCACGCTGAAATTTCAAACTGTCTCAAAAACAAATTTGGTCTGATCCACACTGCAGTGTTTGACTGATAGAAAAGTTTCATTTTACTTTATTTTACTCTACTTTACTTTGTTTTGCTTTGCTTTACCTTGCCTTGCCTTGCCTTGCCTTGCCTTGCCTTGCCTTGCCTTGCCTTGCCTTGCCTTGCCTTGCCTTGCTTTGCTTTATTTTGCTTTGTTTTGCTTTGCTTTGCTTTGCTTTGCTTTGCTTTGCTTTGCTTTACATTACTTTACTTTATTCTACTTTACTTTATTCTACTTTACTTTGTTTTACTTTGCTTTACTTTCATGTGATCAGTTTGAAACAGACTCAGTCTAAACCAATCAAATCATCCAAAAGCTGCATGCATGTCAGCATTTTGTCAGCAGTTTCAACGAGTGTGCATGCAACTGATATTCCTATGGGCACACTGCCTTTAATCTTAGGAATAAAACAAGCAACTGTTATTTTAAAAATGATAGTAGCAAATCAGATAAAAAGAAGAATTCAAACTCACTTTTTTCACCGAGAAGATTCATCAGCTCCTTGAACAAATAACTCAAAGCAGTGACTTGCGTTGCAGCATAACGAGGCTGTATCCCCCCAAGATGCACCTTCGTATCTCTAACTCTCGGCTGTTTTCCGTCATCAAATTTAATTTTTGCTAATTGACTGATGACATCCATAACCCGCTTGTTCTCTTCTTCTTTTGGGCTCACGTGGTAGCCTTGTGATTGTCTTTTGTCTTTGGTCTTTTGTGTCTTGTCTTCGATCCTTTGTGCTTTGTCTTCGGTCTTTTGTGTCTTGTCTTCGATCCTTTGTGGCTTGTTTAATGTTTTTCTTTTCTTTTTTCCTTCTTCGATTTTCTTGCCTTTCACATCTAAAATGTTCCTTCTGTTTGTCATTTCCATTTCGTCAATTTTTGCTTCCCTCACTGCAAAGCTTCTGTCATTTTCATTTTCTGCGAATTTTTCATACTCACTAGACTTAGCTTGCTGCACTTTTCCACCAGACTCCATTTCCAAACTAACATCTAATTCATCGCCTGAAATATTCTCTCCTGATGCAACACTGTTGCTGTCTATCTGAGAAGTACCATTCAAGTCTTGTCCCTCGTCGTCCAAAGTAACCTGGCTTCTTTCTTCAATAAAATGTACACGATTGCTGATTCTCTCGGCAGGTTCCCTTGAAATATCATCGTACCCTTCATTTGTTCCTTTTGTACTCTCCAAATTATTTTCTCCATAATAAGAATGCATTTCTTTCAAACTTGCATCTTCAGTTATGTTATCTTCACCCGTAGCTCCTAGATGATCAGAGTGGTACGACCATAGACTATGGTATAACTGATCTTCGTTTCTGTCTACAGAATCTTCAATGTAATCATTCTCTAAATTAACCCTTTCTGTCAGAGTAAGATTAGTTTGTTCATCCAATTCCGACGAAGAAGCTACGGAGCTAGCAGTGGCTTTCGAAAAGTCTGACAGATATGAGTTTGGTACGACTGAGTTTTCAATTTCCTGATACTCCAGAGATTCTGAGGGCCAAGCTACCCTTTCTGCGCGTGTTCCATCCTGGTTAACATGTGGTGAAGAGAGATATTCAACACTGTTCCGCCGCATATAACTCAAAGGATCAGAAGGCTGTTTGTAAAGGCCTTCAGACTCTCGCAAACTATTTGATTGATTCTCACTATATGAATTTTCATGATCCCTCCTACTCGGTGTGAATGTACTCGGAAATGTCAATTTCTCAGAAATTCCATGTATAGTTTTCTCAAGCGCTTTGAATATCTGATTTGNCCACGTCAAAAATCTCCAAAAACTGATGTTAGAAGTATTCAAAACTCTGAATTCGTTGAATCCATCATACCTGTGGGATTTTTTCAGTACTAAGCAAGTGGAATACAACCTTAGGATCAAAAATTTGGTAAAATTGCCTCAAATAAAAACACACACTTTTGGGCTACACTCTGTAACCTTCAGAGGCAGCATCCTTTGGAATGCACTAAGTGACGATATTAAAACATGTGAAAAAGTGGCAGCTTTCAAAAGGAAAATAAAAACATGGAAGGGGGCAAACTGCAGCTGTAAACTATGTTGTAAATAGGATATTGTATTATACTTTATATTATGTAATTATTTTTAGTTGTAGTTGGTTTAAATTAGTTGATGTATATATTATGCTGATAACTATTGTAAATAACCAACTTTAAAGAATGATAAAATGAAAAAAAACTTGCGATCTGTTTTCAAATTAGAAGAAAAGCAATTTAAGTGCTGAATATCTCATACCTGTAAGAGACTCTTTTCTGCTTCCAAAGTTGATATATGCTCTTTCAATTCATCTTCTTTCGTTTTCCTCGACTTACTTTTCCCTGTCATAGTTGGAGTTGATGTAACCATTCTACCAGCTTTCGATTTTGATGGACCTGAAAAATGAAATAGTGAACGTACATCAAAAGATGCTCTCTAAAAAAGAGATAATACAGTTCAAATTTCAAGAATAAAAGAGTTGTTTGAAAACGAACTAAGTCTTGCCTGAGTTGTGAATTTCATTTGCATTTGGCAACACAATCTTGACAACCTTTTTCGTTTCACTCTTTGTACCTTGGCTCAGTTTTGACTTTAGAGCTGGTGCTCTTTTCTGCCCTGCAACTTCTGCTGAAAAATACAAAAACCAATATTAGGATTTTGATGCAAGTTTCAAGATATTTTGCCCTGTGGCTCAGTTTGATCATACCAATAATTGTAGGAATAATGAGAATAGAGATCTGGATTATTCTTACCGTGTCTATCTTCCATGATGTTCTTTAACAAGGAAGCACACCTGTCCAGCTTTTTGTTTGCTGCATAAACCTAAATGCAAAGTGAAAAATTTTGCATTGAGTATATTACAGGACTTTAACATGGTTTTCTCCCTAAGGATTTTTATTTAGGAAAATTTACAGTCTCAAGAATTCAGGTCATAATGTAGAGAATTCTTGTCATGTTGATGTGCACAAGACCTGTACTGTAGCTTTGTCTATAAGGATTATCATGCAAGCCAGTTACATATCTTACACTTAACCCTGGTTAGCTGTTTTCTATATTGATTGTAACGACAATAACTTTTAAAATCTTGAAGGAAAGACAATACCTGATCTGCATCTGAATCAGAAGAATGGTAAAAACTGACTTCTGGCTTAGGGTCTGCTTTATAATCATTAATAGTCTTCTGTTGCAGCCTGTTAAAGATAGAATTAAGATACATTTGTTGGCAATGATTTGAAACTCATTATCCAGTATCATGAAAATTTACATATTGCAGTAACATGCAAATGTTGAATTGTTTTTAAGCATCAAAAATAGATGACATTGAATATTTTGCACAAATGTTTTGTCACAATTAATCATAATTTTGATACTTTTTAATTACGAATTTCCAACAAATAAAGCACAGTAACAGACCTTATTCTTGCCCTGTCTTCATTCACTGCCAATCCTCTTGCAACCAAAGATTGTGCTGATGGCTGTGCAGAGAAAAATATTTTCAATCATAATCAAGACTTTTTTATTCATATCTTGGTTCAATTTGAATTCGCATTGGAGAGTTCGTTTTCTGATTCTATGCCAAGAATCAAACGCTTTGGCACCACAAGTTGCACAAGAACAAATGAATTTAACGTATCAAAACCAGCAAATTATATCATCTCAGAGAATTCACCTATCGGAATAAAATGCAAAATACTGTAGCATATTTGTCTGCTGTTATTTGTCTGTTTACAATCCCAACTAACTGCTTTTTAGTTCAATTGAAAATATGCATATGCTATGGACAATCTTTTAACTCATTTTTGTACATTCTTAAGGGTTTGAAATTTCGCTTTGAACTTTTGAAATTCCATCGTCTGTTCTGTGATGATGTCCAGACCTGACCTGCCTAAACAAATCTTTTATGTGTGTATTTAATGTATGTATGTATGTATGTCCAGGACTGGATTTTGCCAAATTGAATATTTTTCCATTCATTTCTTCACCCACAGAAAGCGCCTTTTTCTAATTTTTGCATTCAACACCTGATGATTTGAACAAAAAAACCAAGGCATGTATTACCATTACCTTTGATGGAAGTACGCGGAGAGGCTTGCCATGTTTTTTCTTCACAACTTTATGATTCATTTTCAATCTTCTCGAGTTGTTGACTGTTCATCTGATTTCAAATTGCCGCCATTAGAAACAAATACAACAACAGTAGCAAATAATCTCTTTTTCATAACGCGGCTCTGACACGTCTGCCAGGAAACACAGGGAAACGAGGATATAAAACATTCTCTTTCAAGAACTGGCCTAAAAAGGTTGAAGTGGAGAAAAATTCGGCTGCAAAGGAAAGGAGCAGAAATGGACGGCATACTTCAGGTAAGGGAGGCTAAATGATACTAAAATACAACCGAGAAAATGTTGGTTTTTTACTTTCTGCGTTTTCATAATTGCGACTTTTGCATGGTATAGAAATTAGAACACATTCAAAACAAAAAGCAACCAATAAAATTATTTTCCAAAATGGTTGACCAAAAATAATAATTTTTAACAAATGACAGACACGAAGAAGAGTTCTTGTTGCGTGCTAAAAAATGCGGCGTGCTAAACAATGCTTGCTAAAAGATGGCATGCAAAGATTCTGTCTATTCTGTCTAATGAAATTTTGCACACCAAAATGTTTTTATTCATATCACTCACAAGCTACTTTCTTTTTTCACAAAGAAATTTGGCTACAGAAACTACTGGCTTAAAGTCTTTTCATGTTAGCAAGAATTCTCTCAAAGTGTGTATAAAGGCAAAAAATGTATCTATTTTAGAGGAAGGCTTCTTTCAAAGCAAACAATAATTGTTCCTCCTTCAGCAAGTACGCTTCAGGGTTCTTACAAATTCTTTTGGTTGAAAATAGTGTCAATGTACCACATTTCCTGTGTACTATTAAAAATTTTTTCTCTCCTACAGGAAGCCTCATTATACACCATCAAAGGAGTTGCTATTCTGGACAATGATGGTGAAAGGATATTGTCAAAATACTTTGATGATACATTTCCAACAATAAAAGAACAAAGAGAATTTGAAAAAAGTCTTTATAATAAAACATCCAGGCAAAATGCAGAAATTATCATGCTTGATGGATTAACAATTGTTTACAGAAGCAATGTAGATTTGTATTTCTATGTCATGGGATCTTCTTATGAAAATGAGGTGAGTTGAGAATTCTGTTTCTTGCATGGATTGTATCTGGTTGTTTGTCATTACCATTCAGGCAGACAAATTTTCTGCAATTGATTTTGTTCCTCAGGGCAATTTTAAAGCTCTGTCTTTAATACATGTACAATTCACAGTCAATTTAATCATACCATGCATTGCGGCAATAGTAAAATACTGTATACAGTAATGAATGATCAAAAACTATCTTTCAGAAAGTTTTAAAATTTAGTTTAGTTTTTTCTTGTATCATATTTTGCTTCATCCTCCTAACATTTTCTTCTTTTGCCTTCCAGTTAATTCTTGCAAGTGTTCTAAATGCTCTATATGATGCAGTCAGTCAAATGCTGAAGAAAAATGTAGAGAAAAGGTTTCTTATGGATCATCTAGATGCAGTTCTTTTAGCATTAGATGAGCTAGTAGATGGAGGGTAAGCATACTTTTGCATCATACTCATTTTGCCCAAGAATGCTTCAACAAATATCAGTTTCTTCAGTTTTAAAATCTGAAAAAATTGACATTAGTTTGAAACTTTTGAAAAATCTCAAATTATCAAAATATCATGCATTTAAAAATATTTTATTGTATCAAAATATGATGTTTGAATTTATCAAACTGTGTTGTATTTCTTCTCTACTTTTCATATTGATTGCTCACACTTGCTTTTGTTAAGTGTAAGTTGCACCAATGTGGATATTCATGAAAAAGCAATATGAAAAAGCAAACAGTGTCACAAAAAAAGCAACATGTTCCTGTATGCTCAAGTGCTAAAGAGAACACACTAAAAGATCACTGATCACCTAAAAAACAACAGTGTTTGTTTTGTTTAAACAGCAGCTATTTATATTTTTGCTGGCAAATGATTTCATGCATAAGAATTTCTCAACAAAATGTACTTCTCCTTTTAGAGTAATACTGGAAGCTGACTCAAATAATATTGTACAACGAGTGGCTATGAAGGTATGCTGTATGTTTTCTTTCTGGTAATGCTTCTGCGTTTCTTATGCTCAAACCAACTATAATATTAATTAAATAATATAATATTAATCTTATTCCTCTTTGTTACTATTAATTAAATGTATCTTTCCTCTGTGTTGATTTTCAATTCATTTTGCATGTAGCTAATAAAGTTAAGTACACTGTAGCAATAAAAATGAAATTTGATTGTCTATTTGTGAGCAATTTTGCACAAATTTCTGTTTTAATGTAATTCTCTTTATTCTCTCTAGATGGAAGTAGAGGTGCCACTGTCTGAACAAACTGTTGCACAAGTGAGTAGCAACGTTTCCTGGGTCCAATTTCTGCTGACTAATTTATCATCTTTCAACTCAGTTGTCCCTTCTTCCTTTCTTTCAATTCTCACCATTTACAAATATTTAATTTGATTTTCTTCTCATTTAACAGGTGATACAAACAGCCAAAGATCAACTCAAGTGGTCATTGTTGAAAT
>REGL01000328.1:226225-271700 GCA_004194395.1 Aurelia aurita complex sp. Pacific
ACTGAACCTAATTGAACATATTGGCAATAAAACAAGACAGTTTTGAATATTATTGCTTTGATATTCAGGGAGCAGTGGCCTTCCAAACGGGGATTCTTTTTTTGACTCTCCCCGTATAAGTGTAATATTACCCATAATTTACGCATAATCATAACGCATAATATACTCACTTGTACAATGACATTCTAGAGACTTTGTCGATCAGCAATGAATTATTGAGATCATGTGAAAATGTTGGTATTCCTAACAGGCATTGCAGTATGGCATTCATGTAGCATGTATTACCCAGATTGGCAAACCTAAAGAAATCAACAAAATTAGCAAATTACGGAAATTAGGCAGGGTTAGGGAACGTTCTGTGGAAACATTTCCTGAGAGACAAAACGGACTTATGTGATATTTTTATTGAGTGTCCACGGCATAAAACTTTTTTGTTTTTTAACTGCAGGGTATTGATCTCGGGCATCAAAACAATGTATAACCTCTTAAAAGTAGAAATGGGGATATTTCCGCAAAAACGAAAAACATATAATCATCTATTATTATTATCATCATTTTATTTAAAGTTGGCAACTTACTAAGCTACATAAATCATGAGATTCCATCCCTCCCGTGCGCCACCCCTCCCCCGCTCCAGTTGTTTTAATTTGCTTGACTCAAACGCCAACCTTTAGCAACATTGAATTAGGGGCAAATGGGGGGACCAGAAACCCCTCAACCTAACTTTTGTCTCAATAGTTTAGGAAAAATCACGATAACACTGAAATTCGCCTGTGTCCAAGTCATATTTTCCAGAATTGTAATTAAAGATTTTTGATACAGAAATCCTCAGAAAACATACCCAGTTAAGGCAAGCTGAGAACTTGGTGATTTGCTGTAGATCTTTTCTTGGTCTCGTCTTTTGAAAGCGAATACGTTCAGTTGCCTTCTGGAAGTTGGTTTACTTAACCCAAAACTTCGTTTACTGCAAAAGAAGTTGTTGACAATTATTAGAGTCATAGGTTAAACATAATATGTTTAAAAGATCTTGTTTATCGATTCTGGATATAAGCAATTGCAAGAGAATGGACATTGGCTCTTGAATCAACTTTTCCGAAAGGGTAAAATAATAACGACAGTTTCAAATATGCGATCAAAGATGAATTCTGTAAAATCTGCAAAGTCGAGAAGAGAGCCCGTACATAAAATAATCAAAAACCTAAAAAACAACCAACAGAAATGTTTCTTTTATATTTTTTCGGAGTGACAATGAATCCTTTGTTCAACACTTTCTTTTTAATAACACCTCTGGAGGAACCATTATGGAAACAAAGTTACCATTTAATGCTAGCCCTGCCATTCTTAACCATGGAATGTTTTTAGATTAGATTTTTAGCTTTTGATTGTAAATATTTATATTTGTTTGTTTGTTTGTCATCTTATTTAACATGGATCTTTCAATCTAGCTTACTACATACAAAGTATAAGTAAACTAATTTAAATCGACTATTCTTATACTCGTGATAGGTTCTTCATCAAATATTGTACATAACTTTGATGACAAAATTATACATACATTCTTTAAAATGTTATTGAAAGTTCCTTGGATAACGTAAATATTGGAGAAATGCGGCATTCGAAAATTCGGTCTTTAACGTCATATACAGCGAAAGAGTCAATGCTGTAGGAAAACGTAGGGAGTATGAACAAGCAGAACGTCTTCCCAAGTATCTCACAGCAAATGGAAAGTATTCAGTTTTTTCTTAACTCACCTTGCGTATGGGTGTAAGCCGACCGATGCGCGATGAGTTATGCTGCTTGATGAGCTATAAAATTTAGCAGGCTTTTGTGACCAATCAGAAGCAGGAGATTTTACTGTGTAAAAAGAAAAAATATCTTACATATCGAACATGAATGGGGGATTCATTGGCGGTCATAAACATGAAATCTTATCTGCAAAATTCAATGATGAGGCAGCATAGGTTCCAAATCTTTTTCTCGGTGTGAAAAGGTGGGTGTAAAATTCAATGACCCATTTCTTCTGTTTGAATGGCTTGAAAGGAACTTCAGATACTTATCTATAATTCTACCGTTGTACTTTCCAGAAATTTTGAATATTTTTTTAAATTACAGCGCATCTTACGTTTTAACTCATTTGAGGATGTGACGTCATCAAATTTCTAAATCATAAACCAGATGGGTGACAGACTTTTGCTTGATACCATATTGCTTGATTCATAAACTATGGTGTTCTTCGAAATTATTTCATGTTACGTCAAACAGTTTAGAAATTATGATGGTTTTAAGTTTTTTTAAAAATTTCTCTTGAATTCTTGAAAAATGAGAAAAACATTCTAATTCGGAAAATATTGAAGATTTCATAAAAGTCCAACGGTAGAATTATAGAGAAATAGCTAAAGTTTCTTTGAAATCATTCAATTCAAAGAAATAGGTCACTCAATTTTACACCAGCCTTTTTAAAGATTTGGAACCTATGCTCGATGAGGCAAAACAGTTCATAATTGCTTTGCTGAACAGCGAAGTTTGCCTTTAGACTGTACTTTTCTTCGGGTCAAAAAGGGTAAAACTTCTGCCAAACGTTCTTAAATTTTTACTCAGGAGGTCTCAAATTAGTCCTCATAGAGCGCAGACAAAACGTCTGCATTAAACCAGCATACAAGCACAGTAGATCAGGGTATCATTAACTGTCTTTGGCTTTGTTAAGAGTCTTGGATACAAGAGAACTGCAGCAAATCATGTTTACTGCTTGTATGATTTGCTGCGTCGATAAAAATTATACACTTTCCAAGGGTTAGAGAAAAATCTCTTGTCTTGAATCTCTTTATCTTAATTACGCTATTTATTTACTCAATTATGTTGAAATTCACTCTCAGTTGTATTCATATTCCTCTCATCTTATTTTCCTCTCTTGTTCTAACTTTTTTCCTCACAGTTGGTCAAGATTTTGCTTGGGGTTTTCCCGACTCAAATGGAAGGATATTTATCCCTAGCACCAAATCCATGTTAACCAAATGTCCTTGTTTCTTGCTGTCAAATCTTTGGCAGCCGATCTTGCAAAGAATACGGAGGCATAAAGAAAATGCATGTGCAACTGACAGCTTGAGTTCCACTTATTCGCCAATATATTAATAGCCAATCCAGTGGACTGACGGAATTCTAACACGGGACCAATTACTGAGACATTAGTAATAAATCTAAGGCAAAAAGAGCAAAGAAACAATACCAAGTGTTGGCTTAGGTGTTGATTCATAGTTTGATCCATGCATTGCCTTCAGGCGAAGTGGAGATTGATTCATCATTCGTTTGGAGTCAGTGGGCCTTTTGCTCCTACAAATATTAAACAAAGAATTGAATTAAAACGAGGGACATGAAAAACAACCTCTTATTAAAATAACAAATCGTTTGGCCAAAAGTTAACATTTTAACTCTTTTGAAAAGTACTGACGTGAAGATTAAACGCAAGGTAAATCGACACAACACGTAGACATGCTTTATGTAACCCCAGCTAGCTGAAATCGCACCAATTTCATGTAATAGACCGTTTAGGTATTCTAAAAAGGAGCCTGAAGCCAGCGATATTTTCATAAATTTCTATACGAAAGGGTTTGATCAAGTTCGATTGAATGGCGTTAGAGCTTCTATAACTATTATGCACATTCGAAAATTCCACAAAATGTATCAAAATGTCGTTTGATTCAGACTCTATTTTAGAATAGCTAAAAGGTCTATTTGCCATTAAAATTTGGAAATCATAATTTGATAAACTAGCACAAAGATATAAAACAGTAGGTTTGAATGAAAGAAAAAGCGAGGAAGCATGCTCATTGCCAATTTAGGCTGTACGGCTGATGGTTACCACGTAAATTTAACTGTGTATCGATCTCAATTTATACCAACTTCACAAAGATACAAAATTAACCAATCTTTAGTAAAGTCCACAAGTTTCAATAACACTCTTCAATAGAACAAAGATGTTTCACAAAAAAATTTGAAATATTGCATCCTCAAAATATCTTTCAGTCACAGAAATTTACCACTCTTAATAAACATTACTTACACAGTTGATGTGCTCCGGGATGACAAGGGGATCATGTTTTCTTCGTCACTTTCTGAAATAGAAGACAAAATATGTTTTCTACTTTTTCAACCAAGACTAATTTTCAACCAAATGTTTTTTTCTGCGCTGACAGTGTTCTCTGTTTTCCTGTTTTCTATCACTCTTGTTCTCTAGAAATAATGAATTCTGTTACTCACAAGCATAATAAACAATTCTATAAAAATGGCGTACATCCATAGAAATTAGTATAAATCATAAGAAATGCTAAGAGCTTGATTAATGACAAAAATTATTACCATCAGCCAGATCAACGGCATCATTTTCAATCAATCTTCTCTTCGATTTTGGACTTTTATTTCTGGAAATAGAAGATAATTAAATTGAAAATTTGATGCAGCGAAAAGTAAAAGTCTCAAATGAAAACAGCTTTTTTCGTGAAATAATTTACGATAATGAACTTAAAGGAGCTATTAAAGCAGTACCTTGACTTCTTTTTTGTATACAAATGCTTGGGTAAATAGTAAAGAACACGTTTTTGACAGGTTTAAAACCTCTTTGTAAATCTCTTAAAAATCTCTTTGTCTGATATGGGGGCATACCTTGGAGCACTTGCACATGAAGGTGATACAGATATGGGGGCATACCTTGGAGCACTTGCACATGAAGGTGACACAGATCTTCTATCATACATGAGTCTTGGGCTGTGACTTCTCTCCTCTCCAGGTGGTCGTGCTACAGATCACAAATTTGCAATTAAGAAAATGATTAATAATTCTAATAAATTTTCAATCAGAAATGTAATCCCTGTTCTAGTATTGAACACACTGACTAGAGCTCTCACCCCTGTGTCAAATTTGTCTTGTCAAGTATTTTTTTGCAAATAGTTGGTTTGAAACTTTAAAGATGGATTAGATAAACAAAATGTTGTTATCCAATGTATTATCTATGTTGCTATTCTGTTGTTACAGTGCAGGCCTTTGCACATATTAAGGTAAACAAAAATTCTCAAGAATGTTGAAGGATTCTTAAGAATTTTCAAATTCTTCAAACTTTAATAAGAATTCTTACGTTGTATGAAAAATTGTAAATATCTTAAACAAGACTTCTCAAGAAGATTCTTCTGAAGAATTCTTGAGAATCTTTAGATAGGAAAACTAAAGTATGTCAATGTGTCCAAGGCATGTACTGTAATGTGGACGAAAAACAAGGGAAGGATGGAGAGAGATTGATAATCAAAAATATTTCATGATAAAAATCAAATAAGCTCATGCATATATTCAACTTACCCCATGCAGAAGACAAGCTTGGAGATGTCACAAAATCACTCCTCTCATTTTCGCTAAAATGAAGAAAATACAAGAATATTCAGTTATACTAGAAATTACATTAGTCACTGAGTGCGGCGTTTTGGGCATTGAAAAAAAACCTACATATCGAAAAACGTTGATAACATGCCTTTCTTAACCTGTCGGCATTAGAAAATCCAAAGATCATTGCTGCCTGTCTTACAACCCCTGGTTATTGCAGTCAGAGATTGTTCACATCAAAAGATAATGCCACCATCTGCCCATGTGAAAGCTGTTTTGCGACGATAATTGATATCATTCGATTCCATATTCCACAACATTCCTCAAAACAAGAGACAAATTAAGGAGGGCTTTGTTACATTTGCGTCTGACATTCCATGATTGCTTGATCACAATAGAAACATTGAATCAAGACTTTTTATTTCATTCGCTCCTTCTTTCAACAAACATCGCAAATGTTTTAATACAAACGGAATAGGTTGCGGCAAATAAATGCTTTTCTTTTACAATGAAATGATCTTTGTCATTAAAAATACTGTTTTTACTTGAATTTATTCAACAAACTACAGTACCAGTTATTTTGCCAGTTTAAAAGCCTGATCATTAGAATCATTGTGAAGAATGAAAATTACTCCAATGACTGGGTTGCAGGAGTCATTCTAGTTGTTTTAGTCTGATTTCTACTTTGTTGTTTGAATTTTTTGGTTTTCAATGGTGCTGAAAAAACATATTGCCACACTCAATTAACTTAGAGTCTTATGAAATTATATGCAAATGGATACTTACAAGACTGGCTTGAATCTCTTTGATTCAGTGATTTTAAAGCTTGACTCAATTTCAGGCCATTCTGATTGAAAAGAAAAGTAAAAATCATTGGTGAATCTTCTGAAATGGATGATCGGCAAGAAAGACTACCTAGAGAAACTTCACCAAAAGAGCTCTATAAAAGAATTTGAATATAGTTAAATACACTTTGTAGAATTTTAGGATGGCAACAACAAGAATAGAAGTTCTAACAGCATTAAATCAAACGTTTCACATAAAAATGTATAAAAACATCACTCAATACAGACTCTCTTTTTTAAGAATAGCTGAAAGGTCTATTGTCCTGAAACATTTATCAAGAAAGCTTTGAGAACTATGCCCCCCTCCCCCACATATTCTGCATGCAGCATTATTAATTCTATTTACACAAAATATTTACATACCATTATTTGTACATCAAAGAAGAAATAAAAAGTAATCACCTTGACTTGCTGGAGAATCCCACATCTTTGCCTTTAGATGACTGCCATGCCTCCTATCAAAATATCCAGATGACAATTTATATGCCATATATTTCCTTAAGATTACACTGCACATCCTGTGCACATTAACATGATAAGAATTTTTAAGAATTTTTAAGAATTCTACACATTATGATAAGAGTTCTTAAGCCATATGAACACTGTGAATTTGATTAAACATGNTTAATTCTATTTACACAAAATATTTACATACCATTATTTGTACATCAAAGAAGAAATAAAAAGTAATCACCTTGACTTGCTGGAGAATCCCACATCTTTGCCTTTAGATGACTGCCATGCCTCCTATCAAAATATCCAGATGACAATTTATATGCCATATATTTCCTTAAGATTACACTGCACATCCTGTGCACATTAACATGATAAGAATTTTTAAGAATTTTTAAGAATTCTACACATTATGATAAGAGTTCTTAAGCCATATGAAACACTGTGAATTTGATTAAACATGAATTCCTTAAAAAATTAAAAAGAGAATTCTTAGGCAGGAAAACGATATCAATATGTACAAGGCCTGTACCCTAGTGTACAGTACATACACAAAAATAAAACATTTGTTGTCCATTTATTACTGGCAATGAAAAAAACAATTGCTATGTAAAAGCTACTACATACCTGTTAAATATTGGACTTTTTGAAGGAGTTTCTTGTGAAGCAAAAGTTCTTCCAAACTTTGAAGAAACTGATGTTTCATTTTCACTTTTGATTCGTAAACTTTCTTTTGACAAGTTCTGAAGAGGAAAACTTATCTATATAAAAATACTAGAGACTTTTAATCAGATCTCACACACAAATATGCGGATTCTTAGAAATTTGTAAAACAGGCTTTGAAAAGCAAGGAAGCAGGGGACAAGCACCTACAACCTTCTGCATAGAAACAAAGTGAATAAAATCTGTGTATCTTGAAAAATATTTTTTTCCTGAATAAACTGAAAGTTGAAAAAATTATTATAATTTAGAATCCTCAGATAAGAATTTTTCATCTTAGGATTCTCCAAATGCATATAAGAATTCATGAGAGGGGCATATAACAGATTGTCAAGAATTTCTTTCACAAGAATTCTTGAAAATTTTCTAAGAATTCTAAGGCAGAAACAGAAAAGTGTACCTACTTTATATAATACTTAATGATAAATATATACAAAATGTTCTTAACTACAAACCTCTTTTCTTTCATCAACAAAATCAAACATGTCATCTTTTGGGTCCATCAACCCTGAAATGAAAACATGGTTTAAACAGCAGCTGAAATCTACCTTTGGAATTTTAAGACTCTCTGAGATTCATTAACAAAAAGGTTAGCAGTACCTGAGCACATCAAACTTCAAAGTTTCAATCTTTAAATGATAAGATTGAACTTATTGTAACTTTGCGAAATCATACCAAGTGATTTACAAAATATCAACTGTTTGAAAAATCTTATCACAAAACCTGTTGAAAACTGTATAAAATTCTTGGTGCAAGAGAATTTTAATGAACATCAAAATTCATATATTTTTGTAATTCATGGTAAAATTTTTGGCTCAAAAATTAACGTCTCATAGTCTGTATGTATGTATGTGTGTATAATTTCGCCAAAAAATGAAAATTAAAATATAAATAAGTTTTTCAAAACGGAAAAATCTAATTACAGGCATGTGATATTAAGTAAAAACAAGAGTTAAAAACATTTAATCTGAAAACACCCCTGGTTAAAATGGCAGGGATAGCACTAAAAGGTCAGTGTGACCTTGTTTCCATAATGGTCCCTCCAAAGGTGTCAACAAAAGAAAATTTTTCATTGAAGAAATGAAAATTCCTGAGGCTGTTAAAATATTAGCTAATTTGTGCCTTTATGGATTTGAATAGTACAATACCGAATCGAGCGTAAGAGAGGGTGTGCGGTGTCAGTAGTACACATATACGTCATCTTCCTCTCTTTGTATATTTTTGAAGAAATCTTCTTTGATCTTGTGTTTAAACGTGTTGATATTATTGGTGGATTTCAAGTCAGATTTGAGACTGTTCCATATTTTTGGCCCTTGGTAAGATAGACATTTTTGGCCTGTGTTACTCTTACAAAATGGGACGTTTAGTCTATACTTAGACCTTTGCGTTATTCGACTTTGGTCGGCTGGATGGAATATTTCGTCAGCATAAGCTGGAGCAGTTCCATTGAAAAATTTCATTATATTTACACAGATATTTTGATCTACTCTGTGCTTAGTGGGGAGCCAGCTTATAGCTTTGAATTCTGTAGCCCCAACGTGTGCTCTGTTTTTTAAATTAAGATAAAATCAGATGCATTTAATGCATTGTTTTCTTCCCTTAGCCTGAAAAGACATGAAGAAAAGTAAATGATTCAACTGAATTCAGTCACTGATAAAAAGCCACAAAACTATTTTGGGCAACAGAACTCAAATTACCTTGGCTGTATACTTATCAATTTTAGAGAGCCTAAAAACCTTTGAAACTTTTGAGAAATTCTTTGCATCTTTTTATGCAATTTCACTCATTTTTCAAACATCAGCTTCATGTTTTGCTTCTCTTAGAAAGTAAATCTGAAACAAAATGTTTACCTTTCAAAGGTACTCCAAGTTGAATATTGTTCAGGTATCTCTCAAAAAGAATAACATCCTGCAACGGACACTCTCTCACCAATACTTGGATGTTATCACGTAAAGCAATTGTCATCTGATCCCTTTTTGCTCTGATTGAATAAATGTTGCTGCTTAGCTGTGTAAGGAAAGGAATTAGGTCATTATGAAATGGTTCAATGCAGCCTTTTAACAGGGCCTGTCTCCAAATTTTTGTTGAAACAATGATTTTGCAGTCGATTGAATGGTAATATCACACAGACTTTCATCATTTTGAAGATAAATCATTGAATTTCACAGAGAAACAAATGAACATTTCTATCTTCTTGATTGCTTGGATATAAGTGGATTTATGATGATTATTGTCTTGGTAGCTTGCACAAAGCTGTGGCTGGAGCTTTCAACAGGGGGCTAAAATCGCTAGAAAATGCAGCTTTTTCACATCAGTTTGCCACATTTCCTCTGAAAAGAACCCAGAATTTCCAGATGGGGGTTGGGGGGGCTAGATGCTTCCCATGGAGGCCAGGCCATGATATTTTTCAGCATCATATTTTTAGTCAAACTGATATTTCTGGGTTCTTTAGAGGCAATTTTGACCTCAATTTGCATTGTTTAAGTCTATTTCATGCTTGTTTACATGTGCCTTAGTTTAAAATGAGCTGACACTTTGGGTTGGGTTGAGTTTCCTGGAAATTTGTTGGACTGACCCTCCTGTATATGTGTATGTCCTAAATGCCCCCCTTGGGAGTATGAAAGCATGCTTGAAGATTTGAAGTGCATGGACAATATCCTCCACATAAGAAAGAGGGGGCACTCCAAGAATCACACATCAATAGGGTTTTTGTGATTCTGTACTATAGCCAGTGGCGAATACTTGGGGATGAGGGGGTGTGATGACCCCCAATGTTGGCTAGAACAAAGCTATTTTGTTTGAAAACAATAGAGATAAACAATTATTTTTACTGAGACAATAGCTTCACCCNGACACTTTGGGTTGGGTTGAGTTTCCTGGAAATTTGTTGGACTGACCCTCCTGTATATGTGTATGTCCTAAATGCCCCCCTTGGGAGTATGAAAGCATGCTTGAAGATTTGAAGTGCATGGACAATATCCTCCACATAAGAAAGAGGGGGCACTCCAAGAATCACACATCAATAGGGTTTTTGTGATTCTGTACTATAGCCAGTGGCGAATACTTGGGGATGAGGGGGTGTGATGACCCCCAATGTTGGCTAGAACAAAGCTATTTTGTTTGAAAACAATAGAGATAAACAATTATTTTTACTGAGACAATAGCTTCACCCCCCCCCCATATTTGGCAAAGTGTCTGCCACGGGTAATAGCGCCAAAAAGGTACCATAGCAGTCTGTCTGGACTTGAACATAGCATTTTATTTTGCATCTTTTCCCCTTAAATTGCTGCATATCCTCCCTCTGCTCTCTCCAGCCAAAAATCATGTCCAAAAACAATTGCTAAAAGTTTTTCACTACCAGGTGCAAAGTCTCCAGCCTCGCTCCTAACTAGGAAGCTTCAGCAGAGAAGGAGAAGCTGCTAGCTGAGCTTGATTGAAGCTGCAATCCTGGCCATAAATCTTGAAAATATTCGGCAGATTGCTAAATATTGTAAAATCTGATACCTGCAACGACTACTCATCACAAAAAACCAACATTGAGATGGGGGAGGGGGGAAAAGTGAACAATCTGGTAGGATTTTGGTAGAGAGGTCTGAAAAGTAGGTCTGAAAAGTGGGGGGAAGTCGCTTTTTTCTCAGCACCTTATGTCCAGGATTGCAGGAAGCTCTGCTGCTCCTGTCCAGGTTGGAAAACTTGCATTCGCTCGCAACTATGAAATTGTGTTAAATTCTCTACTCGCAGCTATAATAAAAGGTTCTCGCAGGCAAGAACAAAAGGCCTATTGTTAATTTTGCATTTCTCGCAGCATTTTAAAGTCTACTCGCAGCTCGCACCTTCAAATTTGTTTCACTCGCTACTACGCGTAGGCCAAATCGTGCACGTTTTCCAACCTGGGCTCCTGTCTGTGTTTTGTGACGGCCTTTACCTTATATATTTTGAATGCTTTTCCTGGTCTTTCAACACCAATAGTGAATTTGCCAAANAACTATGAAATTGTGTTAAATTCTCTACTCGCAGCTATAATAAAAGGTTCTCGCAGGCAAGAACAAAAGGCCTATTGTTAATTTTGCATTTCTCGCAGCATTTTAAAGTCTACTCGCAGCTCGCACCTTCAAATTTGTTTCACTCGCTACTACGCGTAGGCCAAATCGTGCACGTTTTCCAACCTGGGCTCCTGTCTGTGTTTTGTGACGGCCTTTACCTTATATATTTTGAATGCTTTTCCTGGTCTTTCAACACCAATAGTGAATTTGCCAAAATCCTCATAGATACCAACTGCACCTTTTTCAAAACTGCTCCCTTGGATATTCAGACCAGTAAATCTTACTTGACCTTTTATTTCAATCACAAGCTGCCCTGATTTCTGGGTCTTCAAACTTAGGCCCTTTTTCTGTGGCCGCGCCATCTTCCTTTTCACTTGACCTGCTTAGCTGCAGCACTTTCCTACCAGATTTAAGAAAACTTGCAAGTGCTTCCTGCAACTTCCAGGTACTTTGTTTATTTCACTGCAAAACTGACACGATTCTTTCCAAAAATAACTGCATATGTCCGCTTGCAAATCTTTTTACTTCTTGCTTGTTATCTTTGTGTTTGAAAAGATGCAAAGTCAAAACTCAAAATGGCGGGAATCGATGCATACGTATACTAAGATGCGGACCAATGCCAGGAACAGGAATCCAATCCTGCAGATGGGGAGCCCTGTGCAAATGAGCTTGAAGCCAACATTTCAACCTCGTCCCAGGGCCTTTTNAAGAAAACTTGCAAGTGCTTCCTGCAACTTCCAGGTACTTTGTTTATTTCACTGCAAAACTGACACGATTCTTTCCAAAAATAACTGCATATGTCCGCTTGCAAATCTTTTTACTTCTTGCTTGTTATCTTTGTGTTTGAAAAGATGCAAAGTCAAAACTCAAAATGGCGGGAATCGATGCATACGTATACTAAGATGCGGACCAATGCCAGGAACAGGAATCCAATCCTGCAGATGGGGAGCCCTGTGCAAATGAGCTTGAAGCCAACATTTCAACCTCGTCCCCAGGGCCTTTTGTCATATTGGGACGTAAACGAATAATTTTATAAAGTATCACTACTACAGAAAAAACATCTGTTCCATTGAGTTGGGAATTTTTTAGAAAATCATTAATTGATTTGTTATACACGTATTTTTTTATAAGAAACTAAGAATTTGGGCCAGTACTGTAAGTTTCTCAAAATTTTCAGGTTTTTCAGTACTCAGAGTTTCTTACGAGTTTCTTAGAGGTTCCATTAGAATCTTCATGTTCACAACCTGTGCTCTCGTGAACATTTCAAAACAAGGTTTAGACATTAGTCAAGTACCTTATACGAGTAATATGAAACAGGAAGCAAATGAAAGTAAAGTAAAAGATATGTCAAGGATTTCCCAATCAAAATAGATATTTTCTTAAGTTATATTTTCCCAGTACTGGAGTTTCTTAAAAAATATGCGTAGCAATGATTCGATGGAGAATTGAATGATGAGTCCAAAAACGTCACTCATAATGATGCTCAAATGATGGTAAAATCGTCCAGAAAAGATGAAGTCAGAACACAGTCTATGGTTGGAATGTTATAAATTTATGGTCAATGAATAGGATATGAATCTTGAATTGATGCCATTCAGTCAAAACGTGGTATATTTTTGGAAACATTTAAACCTCATCAGCTTAATGATGCTCTAGTGAAAGTAAACTTTTCAAGAAAGGATGAAATCAGAACACAGTCTATGGTGGAAATCTTATGAATTTATGGTCAATGAATAGGATATGAAGCCTGGTTTGATGCCATTCAGTCAAAACGAGAAACATTTTTTAAAACATTTGAAACCTCATCAGCTTAATTCTATTCAGATGAGAAATTTATTTAGAATCATTGACTGATTTCTTATAGCAATGTTTCGATGCAGAATTGAATGCTGAGTTCAAAAAAGTCACTTTGATGGCTGTAACTATTGTAGCAACAGAGATATTCAACTTTCGCTATAGATTGCAATAGATGCGAGAATTTGGTAGAGAATCACTAGCACAGAAAAGCATCTATTCCATTGAGGTGAGAAATTTAGTTAGAATCATTATCTGATTTCTTATAGCAATGTTTCGATGCAGAATTGAATACTGAGTTCAAAAAAGTCACTTTGATGGCTGTAACTACTGTAGCAACAGAGATATTAAACTTTTGCGATAGATTGCAATAGATGCGAGAATTTGGTAGAGAATCACTAGCACAGAAAAGCATCTATTCCATTGAGGTGAGAAATTTAGTTAGAATCATTAACTGATTTCTTATAGCAATGTTTCGATGCAGAATTGAATACTGAGTTCAAAAAAGTCACTTTGATTGCTGTAACTATTGTAGCAACAGAGATATTCAACTTTTGCGATAGATTGCAATAGATGCGAGAATTTGGTAGAGAATCACTACCACAGAAAAGCATCTATTCCATTGAGGTGAGAAATTTATTTAGAATCATTGACTGATTTCTTATAGCAATGTTTCGATGCAGAATTGAATGCTGAGTTCAAAAAAGTCACTTTGATTGCTGTAACTATTGTAGCAACAGAGATATTCAACTTTTGCGATAGATTGCAATAGATGCGAGAATTTGGTAGAGAATCACTACCACAGAAAAGCATCTATTCCATTGAGGTGAGAAATTTATTTAGAATCATTGACTGATTTCTTATAGCAATGTTTCGATGCAGAATTGAATGCTGAGTTCAAAAAAGTCACTTTGATTGCTGTAACTATTGTAGCAACAGAGATATTCAACTTTTGCGATAGATTGCAATAGATGCGAGAATTTGGTAGAGAATCACTACCACAGAAAAGCATCTATTCCATTGAGGTGAGAAATTTATTTAGAATCATTGACTGATTTCTTATAGCAATGTTTCGATGCAGAATTGAATGCTGAGTTCAAAAAAGTCACTTTGATTGCTGTAACTATTGTAGCAACAGAGATATTCAACTTTTGCGATAGATTGCAATAGATGCGAGAATTTGGTAGAGAATCACTACCACAGAAAAGCATCTATTCCATTGAGGTGAGAAATTTATTTAGAATCATTGACTGATTTCTTATAGCAATGTTTCGATGCAGAATTGAATGCTGAGTTCAAAAAAGTCACTTTGATTGCTGTAACTATTGTAGCAACAGAGATATTCAACTTTTGCGATAGATTGCAATAGATGCGAGAATTTGGTAGAGAATCACTACCACAGAAAAGCATCTATTCCATTGAGGTGAGAAATTTATTTAGAATCATTGACTGATTTCTTATAGCAATGTTTCGATGCAGAATTGAATGCTGAGTTCAAAAAAGTCACTTTGATTGCTGTAACTATTGTAGCAACAGAGATATTCAACTTTTGCGATAGATTGCAATAGATGCGAGAATTTGGTAGAGAATCACTACCACAGAAAAGCATCTATTCCATTGAGGTGAGAAATTTATTTAGAATCATTGACTGATTTCTTATAGCAATGTTTCGATGCAGAATTGAATGCTGAGTTCAAAAAAGTCACTTTGATTGCTGTAACTATTGTAGCAACAGAGATATTCAACTTTTGCGATAGATTGCAATAGATGCGAGAATTTGGTAGAGAATCACTACCACAGAAAAGCATCTATTCCATTGAGGTGAGAAATTTATTTAGAATCATTGACTGATTTCTTATAGCAATGTTTCGATGCAGAATTGAATGCTGAGTTCAAAAAAGTCACTTTGATTGCTGTAACTATTGTAGCAACAGAGATATTCAACTTTTGCGATAGATTGCAATAGATGCGAGAATTTGGTAGAGAATCACTACCACAGAAAAGCATCTATTCCATTGAGGTGAGAAATTTATTTAGAATCATTAACTGATTTCTTATAGCAATGTTTTGATGCAGAATTGAATGCTGAGTTCAAAAAAGCCATTCTCACTGCTATAGCGATTGTAACAACAGAGATATTCAACTTTTGCGATAGATTGCAACAGATGTGAGAATTTGGTAGAGAATCACTACCACAGAAAAACATCTATTCCATTGAGGTGAGAAATTTATTTAGAATCATTATCTGATTTCTTATAGCAATGTTTCGATGTAGAATTAAATGCTGAGTTCAAAAAAGTCATTCACACTGCTATAGCTATTGTAGGAGCAGAGATATATAACTTATAGAAACACTTCTATAGCTATTGTAGGAGCAGAAATATACACACTGCTGTAGCTATTGTAGGAGCAGAGATATACAACTTTTGCGATAGATTGCAATAGATGTGAGAATTTGGTAGAGAATCACTACCACAGAAAAGCATCTATTCCATTGACGTGAGAAATTTATATAGAATCTTTAACTGATTTCTTATATCAATTTTTCGATGCAGAATTGAATGCTAAGTTCAAAAAAGTCATTCACACTGCTATAGCTATTGTAACAACAGAGATATTAAACTTTTGCGATTGATTGCTCCCCTCTTTTCTTTCAGGGCCGCAGGAAACATTAGTGGTAGCACGATGGACTACCAATCGGAATGTTGGTGGTTCGAATCCCCTCCCTGCCGAGCCTGCTATGTAGAGTATATTTTCAAATGGCTTTATCTAAAAAACGGTTTTGTTTTGGAAAGTTTAATGTTAAAATTCGATATCAGCACACTCTTTTTGTTTGTTTGTTAACTTATTTTACATCTATTATCTTCATCTAGCTTACTATATACAATTTTATACCGGGNGCTATTGTAACAACAGAGATATTAAACTTTTGCGATTGATTGCTCCCCTCTTTTCTTTCAGGGCCGCAGGAAACATTAGTGGTAGCACGATGGACTACCAATCGGAATGTTGGTGGTTCGAATCCCCTCCCTGCCGAGCCTGCTATGTAGAGTATATTTTCAAATGGCTTTATCTAAAAAACGGTTTTGTTTTGGAAAGTTTAATGTTAAAATTCGATATCAGCACACTCTTTTTGTTTGTTTGTTAACTTATTTTACATCTATTATCTTCATCTAGCTTACTATATACAATTTTATACCGGGCGTCCCAAAATGATGTACCACCGCCCGATCGATCACACGTCCGCAACCAATGAACCGACCCCCAAAAAGTCTGATCCATTCGTCTCCCCGAAGGCCAAATTGCATTCTAAGACGTTGGTCTCGGTTTTACCACGGCGTTTTCAGGTCAAAAAGAAAACCGATAAACCCGCTCAAATCCAAGCCCTACACTGCATGAGAAAGAAACGGCCAATCCCCCCAGTCAACACCCCAGACGCGACGCAAAAGGCCGAACTCGTACTCTAATTGACGCTTTTCATCAATAACATTCATGCGTCATATTCACTTTAAACGAATCACGAGGTGTGGTCACATCGAAAGGTAGGACCAGAACGCTGCTTCCATAAGCTTAGCTACTGACTGTCCTAAAATTACCTTCATGTCGCTCCCTGCTTCAGGCGCGTAGAAGAAATATAGCGAAAAATGTTAAATTTGAGAACTTGGGGCACGACTGTTGAAGCGTACTGTTTCTTAGCAGAAGGGGTATTTCTTCAAACGAATGGACACTTCCTCGTTATAATTACAAAATCTTGGGGGCATACACCCCCATTGCCCCCCGTTCCTTGTCCATTTCCTCTTTGTGACGATATGGAGAGGGGGGGCCAGTGTGGTGCGTATGAGTGAAAAAACAAGAAGTGTGAAACTGCGGAGGCGGATGACGATTTCCGAAGCACTAATCAATCACTCACAGGGAACCGACAGAGATGAAAGGTGGCTAGAGCCCAGACCTCTTTGTGAAATGGGAGTAAACACTTGAAGTCATGGTGTGGATGCAAAGGCGCAGTCAAAAACATTTTATTTCTTTCTAATGTCCTAAAACTATTGCCTGTTGATTAATCATCCTGATGTTAGGAACATGGCAGAGCCCAAGTTTTCATCTCTTCCTGAAGAGATTGTGGTCAAGCTGAGAGAATTGGAAATTGAGTTGGATGAAGGTATGTATTGTGTGCCCTCCCTTTCGGCACATCTTCGCCGTTACCTTTACCAGCCTTTTTGTTGAGTTGTAAAATACCACAGTCCACAGGTACTCAATATGTGTGTTCTGTTGCGTTCACTGCCGCATAATTAAATCCCCTATCGTCTTTGATGTTGAGAAAAGGGGTAGGGGTTTGGATTGGTGGCTAATGATATCTCTTCAAGTATATCTTTGAACTATTCATGGACTGACGATGCCCAGAAAAATTTAGGCCTAACCTAACAATTTTCGTCTGAGTTAGGCCAAAAGGAAGCTGATAATTTCCCCTGCAGTTAGAGAGTTGTTGTGGTGGCTGTTGCTAAGTTGAAATCTAGGAAATTAAGGCAAGGAAATGAGCTAAAATTAAAAGGTTTTATTTTCTCCGTAAAATTACAGGGTCAGAGAGATGATTTAACAGTTGCAAACTTTGAAAAATATGTAGCCAGATAAGCAGTTGTCCAAAGGCATTTTTAGAATAGATAGCTGGTAGAAGTTTGCTATATTTTTCAGTTATTATGCAAATTTCTAATCTTCATCAATTACAAGAAACACAAAATTCTATATGCTAAGGGTCCTTGTCAAAGTTTGATGCAATTCTAGAGTTATTGTGCCACAATTGTCTAACCCTCTCTCTGACTTTGCCGCCAGGACAGTCAGGCAAACAGGATTCAAATTGAGTCCACCAACCCAACACCACTTGAATGTTGTCACAGACTTGATGACTTGATTAGGTCTTCTCTACTTCTGCTATCCTAGACGACAACTGCAACTTCATAGTCACTAGTTCCTTTTCTGCTACACTTAGGCATATGAGACAGGGGGCTCGGCCCAGTGTTGGAAAAATTTTCAAAAATCAACCATAATGGGTCAAAAATCTGCCTTAAGTCGGGCAAGATTTCCGTAAACAATATGTTTTTAATTGGGCAGCACCCCACATTTTATCTCCCCGTACACTCATGGCTACAATTGGAGATTTCCCACCAATTCCTTCCAAGATTTAAATCTCTTATCCTCCACACCTGATTCACCTGCAACTTCTAGATCATGCTTCTGGATTGCAATATGCACTGAAAATCATTGGTGCGCATAACAGTTTTTGCAAGCTGATCTAAATATTTCAAAAACTTGACCAAAGAAAAGGAAGNACAAAATTCTATATGCTAAGGGTCCTTGTCAAAGTTTGATGCAATTCTAGAGTTATTGTGCCACAATTGTCTAACCCTCTCTCTGACTTTGCCGCCAGGACAGTCAGGCAAACAGGATTCAAATTGAGTCCACCAACCCAACACCACTTGAATGTTGTCACAGACTTGATGACTTGATTAGGTCTTCTCTACTTCTGCGATCCTAGACGACAACTGCAACTTCATAGTCACTAGTTCCTTTTCTGCTACACTTAGGCATATGAGACAGGGGGCTCGGCCCAGTGTTGGAAAAATTTTCAAAAATAAAAAATCTGCCTTAAGTCGGGCAAGATTTCCGTAAACAATACATTTTTATTTGGGCAGCACCCCACATTTTATCTCCCCATACACTCATGGCTACAATTGGAGATTTCCCACCAATTCCTCCCAAGATTTAAATCTCTTATCCTCCACACCTGATACACCTGCAACTTCTAGATCATGCTTCTGGATTGCAATATGCACTGAAAATCATTGGTGCGCATAGCAGTTTTTGCAAGCTGATCTAAATATTTCATAAACATGACCAAAGAAAAGGAAGCAAACAACATCCAGTTTTGGTAAGTTAATTATACAATCCATTGGTAAAAGGCAAATATTTTTGGAGGACAATTTTCTACCTGTAGACAGGTGGGAAAATACAGTTTGTTAGCCTTGTAGGAAATAAATGATAGATGGCTCAGGGTCAATGATATTCAAAACAACAATACTTTGTCTTTAAGTTTCATTATTTATAATGATCAAACTATGCATTTATGTCAACTGCAGAAAAGTTCTGATTTAAAACCTCTCTTCCCCTACCTACAAAGAATACAATAGATCAATGTTCGATTACAATAGATAGTTGGACCCCCTTTCCTCAGACGTCAATTCATTGGCAGAACTGTAAGGCAAACTTATGATGCTTTTCAAGCAAAAATTTGCCTTGGGCTATCCCAGGCATGTCTTTTGATGTTAGCCACAACACTACATCTTCATCATTGGTAGAATTTTTTAATACCACAAAATATTTAAGCTCTCCATTGTTTTTTTGAGACAAAAGTCATAAGACAACATGCCCCTTTATCAAATTCCTTAAATCTTTCAAGTAACATTTTGTCCTTGGCTTTATGAAGTTTTGCATGCCAACATGTGCATTGATTTGTATTCCCAAAGGATAGCTTTATTGTCCAACTTTGTAAGAAATCCTTGGCCTTTGAAAATTTCTGTGAAATATCATGTACATCCAAAATAATATTTTTCAGCATGATGGCCAGAGCCATCTAAACCAAGAATTTGTTGACCATTTTCCATTCAGTTCAAGCAATTCCACAATATAGAACGTCAACATTTATATCCCTATCAGGCCATGATTTTGCCTGTGACAATTAATAGTGGTCACAAGCACGTTCTTAGTGTGACTTCATTTTTAGGGTCTACTACTGGAGGTAAAATGGGTAAGTTTGGGCTAAAGCACGGCATGAGTAGGGTAAAAAATTTGGAAAAATTTTGCTGAAATCTTTTTTCACAGTTTTCCCATAGCTACAACTGCTTAAACTACCCTCCTTAACCCAGTGAATGTTGATGTTCAGTTCAGGGTCTACTGTATTTCAGCAATCAATGTTACCATTTACCCCCATTCTACTCACATCACCCCTCCCGTGGACCCTGTTAACCAAATTGTCACATTGACCTGAGGATGATTATCATCATGGTAGATTTTACCTCCTGCAGGCAAACTTTGTTGTCATGGAGCTGATCTCATAAACTGTGATATTTGAGTGGAAGATTTTAGGAAAATCAACATTTTGTGTTCAAGCTTTCTGTGTCCATAGCAGCCATAGTTCTTCATTAAAAGGATGTTGTCCAGGTCGTTCTTTCCAATTTCACTTTCATCTGCAGTAGAAAAGCATGACATTGGACAGTGATTGATACTGGATAATACTTTATGTAAAATACCATATGTTAATATGCATAGTACTGTTATACATGTGTCAGACCTTTCTGGTCTCAACTGTATTTTCTGTACTTAACTGTATGCTTGACTATTTGCCATAATTCTGTATGTTCTATTTTTGTTAAGACCAAGAAATGACATAGTTCTGTCGGAAAACTTACAGTACAGTACAAATGACAAGAATTCTTCAGAATTTACAAGAATTTTCCATTGTCTCATAGGAATTCTTAATTGGTATGAAAGACTAAAAAATTTGAAACAAACATTCTCAGAAAATTTTAGACATTTTCTGAAAAATTTTCTCAAGAATTCTTAGGCATGAATATGTTCCCCAGTAGATTATTGTTGTGGTCTTTCCTCGCATCATTTTACTGTATATGTTAGCCATTACTCAATTAATCAATTTTCATTTTCAGGTGACATCACAAGGAAAGGTTTTGAAAAGAAGAAGACAAGGCTCTTGGCACCTTTCCAAAAAGGTAATTGCATACAATACTCTTAATGAAATAACTGAGTATGGTACATCAACATTGACTTTTACTAAGAGGGATACTAGACAATAGCACCAAAGATTGCACAGAGATACTTTTTACCAGGATATTTTATGTTCCAATTAGGGATCTGTAACAGTCCTGTGAGAATTTGATTAAAGAATGCAATGCATCTCAGTAAAAGTTCTGTGGGCCTATCTTTAGCATTATATTCTATTGGTTGGCAACATAATACAAATTGTATGTTATTTGTAGGTAGTTTCAAGATTGGAAAATTTTTTCTTGTAAATGAATTTCTTGTTTCAAATCATAGTTTCTACCAACAATGCTCGAGGGTCACCATCATCAAGATCTAGTCAAGAACAAGAAAAGGCTATGGGTAAGCATGTTTGCTAATAGGAACATGTCAAAATCATCTTGTGATGCATTCTTGGAGAGTTGTTTGTGATTTGATGAATCTTTTACTCTTACAGTTTCTGAGAGACCGCTGAGAGATCTTTCTTCTCACCCGCCTGTGGATTGCATAAACCAAAAGTGACTAAGTTGGGTAAAACATCAGTAACATTGATCCCCTTGATGATGAAATTAACTATGCCAACCCAAATGACACACCAAGATTCTTGTCTAAGCGTGTCAAGAACATGAGGTCAAAACGAAATGGAAAAATTTATAATTACTCTACTTACATTAATTTGCTTCTGTCGTCGATCATTATTTGCTCCAATTTGTTTGAGACATAGAGCCAACCTAGTTAGTTTTATGTCTGCAGAAGCCATGGATTGATTTTTGAGTGATCTGTCATCAATCATTCTGTGCTCCACTTTGTTTGAGACTGAGAGCCAACCTAGTTAGTTTCTTGTCTGCAGAAGCCATGAATTGATTTTTGAGTGATCAAAAGGAATTCTAAGCCAGCATATTTTCTGTCCAACTTGTCAGCTTATTTATATTCATATTGTCAATGTGTGGGGCTATGTTACCACAGCCAAACTTTATCCATAATCAGCCTTCAAATTCAATATGTGCTATTTAAATGTGTGGTTCTTGGTTAATTTTGTAGTTTGATTACTGTCACCAAGAGTCATAACTTCTATTTGCCCAAAGGCCAAATCATCATAATTCCATAATGTCTCAGTCCTGAATTACGCAAGATGAAAGATATTTCTAGGACAATAAGAAGACACAGTTACTTGCACACACCAACTGATCTTTCTGGAATCCCCTTATATCTTTATCTAACTTTACACCCAAGGGCAGGAGCTTGGAATGTCTTTGTGTAGCTTATGTATTTAGACAAGCGGAGTGAATACTGTTCCAGTTTTAAGCAAGTAAACTATATGATTATCTCCATGTTACTCTTTCTATGAGAGAATCACTTTATTTTGATACTTCTGGGATTATAATTGTGACAGTCAACAATGAGACAATACAGAGGAGCTTCTGAGGTAAGTCTGTAAGGGGAGATCATTGATCAGTGCGGTAGAATTTAAGTAGAATTTACAGAGTTGATAAGTGTTTAGGCCCAAATAACCTCAGACGCAAACATGCATCAATATGTTCTTGGACAGGAAATTTGCAAAGTTTCAAGTGAAGTCAGTCTAGAAGTTGTTTGATTATTATTTGCCAAGTTTTCATTAAAAAATTGAATAAATTTTCACTAAAATTAGTCCTCCACCGATTTGTCTACGACAAGTTATCCCAGGGTAAACGTATAAAATCGTTTGTTTGAAATTGTGCCAATTATATCTTTCTTTGCACAAACTTGTGTACAAGGAAATGAATTAATATTTTGATGTCTGAAATTTGTGGAAATTATCTTATGCTAGTTATGATAAAACGAAACTCTTTGAATTGGAGTGTTCTTGTGAGATGTTCGGAATACATTATGCAAAAGATTTAATTTCAATTCTGGTAAGTATATTTCACAAGTTGTGATGTTTGTTATGCAGTTAAATGAAGGAAACAGGGAAATTCTTGGAGGTAAAATCAAAAGGCTTTCTTCCAAACTTCCTCAATGTTGGAACCATGCATGTCTTGATGTACTATTTTGGGCTTGGTGCAGGAGGAGAAAGCGTTTCTTGATTACTCACTTGATCTGTTTGGAGTTTTTATTGAGATTGACTGATTTTTTACAAAAGCAAAAGTTCCTCCAGGTGTGTGTTTTGTTAACTTCCTCGCACAGTCATGCAATCGTTTTTTGATTGTGATGTAAATTTGCACATACGTAATAGGGATTACCTCATGATTCATTGAATTCTCAAATCGGATAAAACGCTATTCAATAGGAGACTGCAGCCTCCATGCCAAGGGATATATGTGTCATATCTGTCGGGTTCAACGGAAATCTGTATGAAATTTGGGTACTCCTTTCATTCATATTGCCTTCGTAATCTTTCCTCGGAGCTCTAAACGTTTATTACCGCTGCCATGATTGGTCAAAACTCGAAACAGCACTTAGTTTGACCAAAATTTCAGAACGACCCATATTCGATTCGAGCGGACTTAGCTACGCTTAGTACAAAACAAAAACTGGGATCCATTTCCATGATTCTTGGACAAATTTCTGTCTATGTCTATGAGTCGATGTTCCCCATGGTAAAATTTGATGCGCAATTTTAGATCTTGAAACCTTGAAGCCTGAAAGCAAAATTTGGTATTTTTTTCAACGAATTTCGTTTGGATTCATTAGAAAAATAGGCCTATATGCATGGAAATTAGATGAAAAAAGCGATCTATTTGCTCAGCTCGTCCACTTTGAAAAAACATGAAGCATGCTACAGATCCTCTACGTATGGTATGTTAGCTAATGGACAGGAAAATAATTGCAAACTGCACTGCAGTGAATAAATTTAGATCAAAGGATTTCATTTCATCAAAAATTTAAGTTTTTTACTTACGACATATCTACGGGCTACGGCAGCTAAAATATACAAAATTTAAAATACAAACTTTAATACTACTTTTTTTTCTTTTTTTTTTATATAATCAATTAAATTACAAACTCAACTCAAAAAGTACATCTACTGTGCCTATCATGGGGGGAATAGACACTGGATCATCGGAGTTCCCACCATGCACATGATGTCAGGCAATGACATCAACAATTTTGAATTAGGAAAGATACTACTTTCTACCAATTTAATGATAAGTTAAAGGACATCTAGCTTAGGGTAGAGTAGCTTAGGACACCTAGAAAGAACGCTGATGAGAACATCTTTTTTATTGAGAAACTCTTTTGCAAGCTTCAGTATTATGGTCTCTAGACTGGTCTCGTTCTGATACAGAACGCGCCTGGACCGGAGAAAGAGTGAGCAAGCAGAAGACTAGAACAAAATGAGGTCACGTGCCACTAATGTCCCTATTGTTTTCATCTATCGAAGACAAGAATAAAATACAAGTGGCTATAGTTAGATTAACCCAGTCCTCTCAGCTAAGCTGCTTTTAGGCTGCGTGCCACTTTACCTTTCTACTGCGAAGGACAGCCGTTGAGGAACATAAGCTCTCCTTCGCAGTGGAAAGTAAAGTCTGCACGCAGCCTAAGCTGCTTTTAACTCTATTGATTTGCTGTAACCATCGTGAGATTGATGACTTTTTGTAAATCCTTTTCAACAATGAAAGCAGGTTGGTTTATCCATTGACAGTAAGATGTCATTGTCTGAGGATCATTGTTTTGTTTGGCGGCCACAGATTATGAGTGAGAGTCTTTTTGCTGGCTGGCTCTTGTTGGGATCTCATTTCAGGAATAACAAAGACTTGTTAATATGAGAGACTGGATTTAATATTTTGAAAGAGTTTCATTAATCTGTATCAATTTTGTTGTTAGTTGATACCGGAATTTTTGGAATGCCTGCGTCCAGAATTGATCGAAGTAAGTGCTGTGAATATACATAATTGTGTACTATTTCTCTTAGTATTTTCTTTGTATCATATAGCTGTCTATCTGAGTATAATCAGGCCTGGTCGACAGGCTTATAAAGAGTTATTTTCTTTGTACCTTACAAGATTCCAGCTTTCTTAGTTCCGTGTTCCTTCATTGGCCCTAAAACTTTTCTTACTTTTCGCGATAAGACCAGACAAGTCTATGAATGTGAGACGCTGTAAAGTTCTGGTGGTCGTTTTCATACTCTGAATGTTTGATTAGTTTCTTTGTGTGTTTGGACGTGATAGACCAGAAAATTACGTCAATAAAGGCCTACGGTATCGTTTGCTGTCGTAAATTGTTTAGCATTTGTTATCTGTGTGTGATGGCCCGTGTAGAGCCTTGGTTTAGTAAAGTTGACTTATAGTTTGGCAGTTTCAACCAATGTTTACTCTACTGTTGCAATTTGTTTCAAACAGACTTTTGTGCTGAAATCAAGCTTTACACAGATTTTTCTATTGTAGTCTTCTTTTCTCTGTAAATTGTGAAATTGCAGTTCTTCTTTCTTCTGTGAATTGTGATATTGCCCTTCTTCTGTCAATCCTGTGAATTGTGATATTGCCCTTCTTCTGTCAATCCTGTGAATTGTGATATTGCCCTTCTTCTGTCAATCCTGTGAATTGTGATATTGACCTTGAAATGGGCCAACAAGATGTATTAGTTCTTAAATGGGTCAGGAATCTAAGCGGATTGTTGCGATAGAGCAAAATCAACTTGCTGTTCAAGTAATGTCAAGCCAGCGGAACAAAATTCAGTTACGTTCTATTTTTTATTTTCACAACTCTTCTTAATTCCAATGGCAGTCAGTTAGTCAATCGCATCATTTAGACTTCTGTCCAAGTATTTCAGATCTCCGCATAGTGGACGGGGTGGACCACGAGTCCAGCTTGGATGTAATACTATATGTATTAGATACTTTGAGGATTGAAATTTCATTACGAAGGCCCCACTACACTCGGTCAAGTTGCGTTTGCTTCCAACATTTCTCGGAGGCGAAGGGGTCTTTTAATTGCCGAGCTAATCTTTCTGTGTTAAATAACAGGACAAACCAGAGGCTATATTTCCTGTAGGAAACTTAGTCATTCGTCGTTAAAAAGCGTCTTTCTAAAATATATCGATGATTCAACAACAGTTGTTTTCTGTTTCACGTTTTTATCTTGGAGTGGATAAAATTCCACTATCTCTCTCAGACATATATATGTCGGTTTTGACTGTGTTCGCTTAAGAGTTAATTTGTGGCTTCGTATTGTCTGACTTGTGATTAAACTTATTTTTGTGTCAATTTGACCACAGTATAATTTATATGTTGAGGCAGTTTACCCGAGATTTGAATTTGATATTAGTCGGCTACCCCCCCCCCCTAATTTTGGGTAGGGGTGATACTTTTCTCCCTGTGGTGGAATCACAGGGGTCCAAGAGTGTCAGTAAAGACTGTAGTTTTGGCATAATCCGGATCACAGGGAACCATAGAAACCAAAACTACAGTCTTTACTGACACTCATGAACCCCCTGTGGTGGTATCGTCATTGTTGTGTCTCAAGTAGTTCATTCTTTTAAAGTGTTTACATTTAATGAAAAACAAACAAAAAGTTGGGTAATATTTACACCTTCATCAAATATTTTTTTTCAAATCTAAACAGCTAAGATACTATTCAACTGTGCAAATCATAGCGGGAAAAGACACAAGGTCATTGTAAGCACATGTGTGGTCTACATTTCCAGGTATTCATGGATTTGAGATTGGGATACCAGTCACTTGATTTCAGATTTTCTGATTTTCATTTTTCCATCAATAGCCTAGTACAAGAGAACTTGCATACTTAAGCAGCTACTAAGGAACTAGGGGTGTATCACTATAGAAAATCTCGTACACCGTTGACAAAAATCCTTTTGTTTTCAAGAAAAATCCATAAAAAAAACCCTAAAAATCCTATTGTTTAAAAAAATCTCGTACGCCTTTTCGGAAGAGTGATACACCCCTCGCTAAGGAACTGACTAAACTAAATGACAACAATAACGAATGAACAGTGTCTTTTCATTCCTATCATTGGTATATCAGGAGAATATAAATAAAGTAAGCGAATATCTTCTTTGACACGATTAGACCTTGAGTCATGGTACCACAAGACGTTGGTAGAGACAAAAAGACGAGAAAAAACTATGCGGTCCACCCTTTCATGTAAAGAGATACCTTAATGGTCTGTATGGTATTATTATTATCTGTGATGGATCAAAATAGACAGAAGATACCTCGTTTGTACTGCACTGGCTTGGAGCTGCATCGTCACATAGTTTGTAAGCAAACTAATAATTTCCGTTTCGGAGTAGTAACCCTACAACCGGGTAGCACTGGCTAGATCTGTGCTTTGTGCTTGCTACCCGACTTATATCTCAGTAGTCTGTATGTTAGTGTTGCCATATTGGGAGGATTGACATGTGGAGAAACGATACATTGCATTGGACTAAAGCCTCGGTCAAACGAACTGAACATTTCACTGAGCAACGCTCAACATGCATGCTCTCAGAGAAAAGTTCAGTTCGTTTGACCGATGCTTAAAATGGCTTTGAGTTGCTACTTATTTAAAAGAGGAGGCAAGGTGTGGTCCAGCGGTCCAGCGGTCCAGTGGTCCAGCCCTTCTTACACCTAAATAGTCTTCTTCGTATTATTATTGGCAAATTGGGAGGAAAGAGTTTGAATATAAGGATATACCTTATTGGACTAAATTAGCTTAAAGTTAGATACTACATAATTTTACAGTTAATGTGGGATCTGCATATTTATAGAATCGGATACCTCAAGCCTGAAGCAGCCTGTATAGAATTATTTGCCAACCGCATATTTTGTAACCAAGCAGAAAGTGTGGCCACTCATTCAAAAGATAATGACCAGTAGTAATCTCATTTCAGTTCTCAACATAAGAGCATAATAAGGATAAAACAGAAAGGGCGTCTTTCGTCCATCATTTATTTAATCATGATTTTAAGCCGACTTGCTGAGAAAATCCTTCTGTTCATTTATCTCTTTTTTGTGACGCGTTATTGTCTCGATATCTTATCTTTGCTTCCGCCTTTCTTTCAACTTGTTGTTACAGTCAGGCTGAATCTGCTTTTCTTACATAATCCTTTCTTTCTTTGAGACAAAGAGTTTGTCTTTAGATTCTTGAAAAAAGTGATGTGTTTAGCAGAAGATGAGTTAGCATTTTGTTGGTTCTGCATGCATTTTTGTTTTTCAAGTTGAGGCACAGTAACCAACAATATCGCCAAGGGATCTTTCGCTTTGCTTTTAGTCAATATAGTATAGAGATGGTTACAGAGACTTGCTAACCTTTATGCAAGTTCTTTTTTCAATCAGCGACACTATACCAGAGGTACATGGTCTATACAAGGTACATCTACGAATACACTGAAGATAAATCTACGATAGCTTATAACTAAGTAAAACAAACGCGAACAGTGAAAAGAAGCAAATGAACAAGGTTTGAGGCGAATGGACAGAGAGATCAAACCTCCTTTATCTAATATCCATTCTGCTTTTAAATGTTTCTTTCAAATACTTCGCAACAGATAAAATGTTGCCTGGGTTTTCATTGGTATTTATCAGTTTGAAGGCTGCATCTTTGTTCTTTAGATTGTTGATTATTTGCATGATTTCCTGACTCAAGTATTTTCGCCTTAAATTGTGTATGCTCTACAGTCGAGTAGCAGATGAATCTCGTTCTCAATGCAACTAGCGTTACATCAGCACCTACACTCGACCTTAGATTTTTGTCACGATCCATCGAAATTTTCAACTTCCGAAATTTGCGACTTTTGAGTGCACATTCAATGCCTACCTTTCCTTGCTCAAAGAAAATTGAATATCTAAGGCAATGAACCTGTATCTTCGATGTATCGATTTAAATTGAATGAGCGAGATTAGTAATAGTACTTAATAACCAAAAGATGACCGTAAATTGCAATTATTGCCCGTATGTAATCATTGAGGCTGAGGTTAATTATGGGAATTCTGTCTCACAGATGTTAGGCGAAAATGTCCGCGAATAAAAACCATTAAAGAGTTTTAAATGAGTAGTTTTGCGTTCTTGCAAATCTCATGTGGCATCTAGTTTTTGAGACAGACTTTAGCATCTTTTTTAGCCAAAAATGTTCTTTTCAAGGCAAATTATTTGACGTATATGCGTGTGTTTGTTTTGGTACGACATTCAAACTTGTTTTGCAACCTGCTTGTTGTGTCAAGGTACATTGCTTCCTTGAAATCTCTAACAGCTGACCATTGGTTGATTTATTCAAAGAATTACGTCATCCAGCCACGTGCGTCAGCTGTTGTAAACAGAACGATGTAGTCAGTCTATTGTGTTGCTCATGTTATATGCAGAACAATGTTTAGATGTCTAGAGTGTTTAGTTGTAGAGATGAACAATGGATTTGTTTATTTTTAGGCCTACGTAAGGAGGCGATTGAAATGGCTTTGGCAAAGAAGCAATCAGATTCAGAATCAGTAGGGCTTCCCGCTCCTACGAAGAGACAATCATTTGTTACCAAGAGACGAACCGAGTCAACTGAGAACAGACCGAGCTCGAGTTACATCGCTCCAACACGATTCACAGGTTGATGATNATGTAATCATTGAGGCTGAGGTTAATTATGGGAATTCTGTCTCACAGATGTTAGGCGAAAATGTCCGCGAATAAAAACCATTAAAGAGTTTTAAATGAGTAGTTTTGCGTTCTTGCAAATCTCATGTGGCATCTAGTTTTTGAGACAGACTTTAGCATCTTTTTTAGCCAAAAATGTTCTTTTCAAGGCAAATTATTTGACGTATATGCGTGTGTTTGTTTTGGTACGACATTCAAACTTGTTTTGCAACCTGCTTGTTGTGTCAAGGTACATTGCTTCCTTGAAATCTCTAACAGCTGACCATTGGTTGATTTATTCAAAGAATTACGTCATCCAGCCACGTGCGTCAGCTGTTGTAAACAGAACGATGTAGTCAGTCTATTGTGTTGCTCATGTTATATGCAGAACAATGTTTAGATGTCTAGAGTGTTTAGTTGTAGAGATGAACAATGGATTTGTTTATTTTTAGGCCTACGTAAGGAGGCGATTGAAATGGCTTTGGCAAAGAAGCAATCAGATTCAGAATCAGTAGGGCTTCCCGCTCCTACGAAGAGACAATCATTTGTTACCAAGAGACGAACCGAGTCAACTGAGAACAGACCGAGCTCGAGTTACATCGCTCCAACACGATTCACAGGTTGATGATCTTTTCTGAATTTATTTTTAAGTCTGAAATGTAAGAATCAAATTTGTTAAAATGTTTATCGGAGTTTTCAGCTCTTCTTGTAACATTTTGGAAGAGAGATTCTTAAAAAAATGCCCGTAGCTTCGAAGCAAACTGCCTGATTTTGACTAGGCTGAGCTCCAGGATATATTTGAATGTCTTGGCTTTCGAAGGATACATTTAGCAAGTTAATATCATTGAATGACCAGGAAGTTACAGCCTCTCAAACTGTGAGTAGTTTTTGGATCACCTGATATTGGGTAGATACCTCAACTTCGATGATTTGTCAAAATATTGCAAAATGGCAGTCTTTTTTCCAATGACTGGTTTTCCTAGAAGCTGGTTCTCGCTGTTTGGTTTTATATTTACATGCTGGGCTTTCAACTTATGGTTAAGGGGATTTCTTTCTTGGTGTTTCATCTAATATTTCCGTTGATGTATTGGCGAATAAGAGTGGTCAATAAAATCCTTTTGCGGATCAGCATGAACCTTCGAGCAAGTCCTCAAGGCCACTATTCTAACAGGTATTTATTCAATAAAATCATTTGTGTTTCTGAAAAAATTTTGCGAGTTTTTATCAGCTATTACGACTGGTAAATAGAGCCCTTTTTGCTGGTCACCGTGTCTTTTCGGGAAGTTTTAATCCGGAGAGCAACTTTAACATATGTTTGTTTATGTTCTGCAGATACACCAACTGGTACGCCAGTAGGCTCAGAAGAAGACCTTGCACCGAGATACACCCCACCAGCAAGCAAAAAATCGACACGACAAGACCTCCAGGTTCACGGCGAAGAAATGTCTCGTGTGCAAGACAGGAGGGACAGAAAAGAGTCGGATTTATCAAGGAAGGGAAGTAATGAATTTGGAAACCGAGGTCCTCTTCCTGATGTAACGATCCCTCAAGGTGAATCTTCAAATTTTGGAATGAGTACAAGAAGAAGTGTTCATATGTCTTCTGTTAGAGTAAAAGCAAGCGAAGGTTCGGTCATGTTTTAATCCTTAGTCGTATCATGACGTCTATGCACCTTGCTTTCATAATTATCCTTGATAAACCTTGATAAAGAAGGCTTAAGAAACCTTGCATTCATGAAAGATTTATTAATACACCGTGGTCCCTCTGTAGTTTTCACACGATAGTAGTAAATGTATAAGTATTTTAAATGGAGAAAATGAAACTTCAGCAATCCAATATGATCATTTCTACAAAAAATATCGACAAGTGTTAGTAAAGTAAAAATATGTCAAGGATTTCCTTTATCAAAATAAAAATTCTTAACTTACATTTTCCCAGTACTGGACTTTCCTAATTTTTGGCGATCTGAGAGTTGAGTTTCTTATGGGCAGTTTCTTTTGAAAGAAAATACGTGTATTTTAGATGTGATCAATAGATAGCCCAATTCCAGCACAATTCTAATACCTTTGCTCCCGCCCTCTAAAATTACTTTTTGATATTATGCCTGTATTTATTAACAAACGAGATAAACGAGCTACTTTATCGAATTTGTTTTTAAAAACTGTGACCAATTTCAATTCAATTTTTATTTTTATTTTTAGTCGTCAATGGTAGTGGAAGAGTCTCTGCCAAAATTCAACAACTTTTAAACACATTGAAGGTTTGTGTCATTTTGTACATTCGTTATTTTTTCGTATGTTTTAGGTTTATTATGCATGGCGAGAATCTCCTTTAGCATTCACGACTTACTATGTATCATAGGCTTTGGGTAACGAGTGGGTATCGAGTGCCTGGGCCAAGATTTACAACCAGAGCAATAAAGAATGAATGAAAAGTTGGACGTACCAAATTCCTAGTTGCTCTCAATTAAAGTTTCATTTCAGTATTTCTTGCATTAAATTTACTGTTCTGTGTGTTTAACAACATTTTGAGTACATTTCCGATTTTGAATCTCAACAAATACTTTTCATTTTTAGCGCCCGAAGAAGAAACCTCTCGAACAATATTTCGTCGATGAAAATGACCAGATAGAAGGTTAGAAGCGATCATTGTTATATCTTTCTTTCATTACTTCAATTGTAATCACATCAATCAATGTTGATTCTTGCTACATTATTTCATTGTTTTATGGTCATGCCAACTAAGATTGATTTTTATTTCTTCTTCCCTTTGAGAAGTCAGCAAACCCGATCCAAACGCCCCGAAACCCGAAGGAACATCAAGTAAACCCGCTGTAGGAGAAGGATTTTCGGTAAGTTTTACATTTCAGAAGAATTTGAACAGTCAAATTGTTTCATGCCAAATGCCAAATCCCTCTGGGAACGATTCGTCTAAATCTGGTGTGCAGCTGCCTGCAAGGACTGAAAATCAATTTGATCAGGTTTTGTTCTCTATACTTTTTTTTTTTTTTTATATATTCAATCTAAAAAATTTACATGACAGATTACTACCTGCACTACTTAATCTACTTTACAACACTACGACTACGATACCAAGAGGAGCAAAATACTATGTCAACCCCGAGGCCTTAAAAAGAAGAAAAACATTGAGAAAGTACATTTATATAAACCAGACAAACAGAGCTACAAGCTAAGGCATCTTGCAACCAAACAATTTCGAGTGAAGATTTGCAAGGTTTAGAGCCAAGAAAGGCAATGTAAAATCTATTATTTGGTTGCAAGCTTCCTTAAGACACATAATTGCAGAAAGAAAACAAACAAACAAACAAAAAGACAAAACAAAACAAAAACAAATTACTAAAAACAGACACATACAGAAGGGATTTGGGTGCTCTATTCAGGGATTCCAGTAACCTTCAACCAAATCGTTCCGTTTCAGAAATGTACTTAATTGTTAAATTTAAGATTAATTTGTTTGCTTCCAAGGGCAAATTTTTGTTTCCGTACAGAAGAAGTTGCAACATATTGATATCTGAACCCTCAGAATATCCATAAGCTTCGAGTACATCATTGACACCAGCGAGAAGACTGCATCTATGCTCTCTGAAAGAATTGCAGAGCAGCAAGAAATGCTCCGTATCCTCTATGCCATCGTTTACTGGACACATTGGATTGATTGTATCTTTAAAATTATGTTTAAATTTGTGGAAATTGAGTTTGCTTAGCCCCACCCTTAACTGTGTTAAACATGCAATCCCTTTTGGGTTATGAATACCATATACAGAATTAGCAGGAGGCCTAATTTGAGAAAATAATTTTTTCCTAAAGACGCTAACAGAGGGGGATTCTCTTATTTCGGGATCAAGCTTATTCCATTCAGTCAAGGAGTCAGGGTAGAAACTAGATTTAAATTTGTCTGTTCTTGCCTTTATTTGCCCTACTACTGGCGGATTCCGAAAAGAGTAGTTATTTTCATGCAATGGTGGAATAGGGTCCCTTGTATAATCAGTAATTCTCTATACTTTTAAACACACTATATTCTCAGTGTCACAGATACCCCTAATTAAAGGGGCTGTTCAAGCAAAACTTACAAAAGACAATGACGTTCTCTCCGCAAATAAAGATATTTTCTATAGTAGGTTTGACCTGTGTAGCATAAGCCAGTGCAATCAGATTTATCCTACCATCAACGGTTATGGAGATACGGCTGGATTCTGAGTGACAAGTTTCAGGTGTGTTTGGCCCAAACACACGAAAGTAATCTTGTTCTATTTAACTAGACCCCGAGTTATTTATTCGATGTTGTCCGTTTTTCTAGCTGCCTGACAACGTTCCTCATGCATTTACGGAAGCAATTCGAAAGTATGGTTCATCTCATAAAGCACCTGCTATGTCTGTTATTGATGCTAATGGGAAGATCCTATACACACTCCTTTACGGTAAGTTTCTCTATTTTTATTTGCATCTGTGTTATCTTAACATTGCATAAAGGCGGGACCAATTCCTAAACATTGCTAAAAATGTGGTATAATATACCTTTTTGCTATTCTGAAAAGAATCAGAATCGAACGATAGTTTGCTACATTTTGTAGAATTTTCGGATGTGCACAACAGTGATAGAACCTTGCATATGAAATTGTATCAAAATAACACTCGATCCAGGCTCTTTTATAGAATAGCTAAGAGGTCTATTAAGAAATTGCAAACTATTTCGAAACGGAAACACGTACAAAATATTACCATGTTATAGATGCTAATGGATATATTCAATGCAAATATTTAGTGTTCTCTGTGCTTGATTTTCTTATTTCATTTCATCAGTTCTTTAAAATATTGTTGAAGAACGGAGCAAGCTGTTAAATATTGCTAGAAACATAATGTAGAAACAAAAATATTGGTATTATGTTTATTCAGATACTTATTGAAAGCATCGTCTATTTACAATGATCATTCGTTTATCTGCTAGTTTCTTGCCTTTGCGAACAGTTGGTGCCGACCAGTGTTTGGAAACGGATAAAAATGTGTTACTTTGTTGTAAAATGCATTTTTCAAATTACGTTCAACGAAGGATTTTCAGCATTTTTGTATGAACAGAAACATAATGCCTAAGCGAATCTCAAGGTCTTTTAAGACAGTTACCCTTAGATTGTGAGATGAAGTGGCCTATTTCCTCTTGTTTCTCCCTCCCCAGCTAAAACATCACTTAAATCTCCTCTTTAGCCGTGATATTAACATTGTCCTTTCCTCTTCGTAGCGAAATTGATGAGTCGTAGTCAGAAAGTAGCTTTTGCTCTTCTCAATAAAGTTGGAACTCCGAGAGAAGGAAATGTTATCTGTCAAGGTGACAGGGTCAGTATTCGTGGCTTTTTAACCATAAATTCATGCAACGATATTTTTATAGCGAGGAATAAGAAACTGAGTACTGAAAATGTTTCTCAACAACCCTCCCCAATTTCATCAAAGTATTTTTGCGCATTGCTTGCTATCATGATATTGTAAGTTGTCGTTGGTTCAGTGTTTCATGTTTCAATTTCATGCTTAAATCGTTATATTTTACGCAGAATCTTCTTGATTTTCTTGAGACCAGAGTGCTTATTCAAATGGGCACATTCTATGTAGGACTTATTAATATTCAATCTCGAAAATCCTTCAAACATCTCGGAATTCCATGAAATCAGAGATTTTTACTCGTATGCAATACTGCCCCAAAAGGCTCCATGCATTTTTTGAAGTAATCTTGTCCCCCTTTTGTTCATTAAAGTTGTGTGATGCGTGATGGTTGTCGAAGAGGGCTATTATTTGTAGATACGTTGCTATATGCTCACTTGAAACAGACAAATTCATTCTTTTCTTGCAAACACAACAAAATGATATAATCCTGCAGCCCTTAAGGGTTTGATTAACTCCTCTATTCTACGTTTGTAGGTTGCGTTGATGTACAGTTACGACGATCCAATTGGTTTTATATCCGCTTTTTATGGTTGTCTAATCGCTGGTGTAGTTCCTGTGCCAATCGACCCTCCTGTTAAGAAAGAGGTGTGCTTTTTCATTCACATTCGATTTTATTGGACCTTCCAGGTCATTCGTAGACTGCAACATTCCTTATTTTCATTGACTTACATTTCTCTCGCTATTGCATTTTCTTTTTTATCACAGTAACATTCCATAAGCTTTGCAAGCACGTTATCACGATTTCAACTTCAATCACGGTTGATTGTAGCTTTCCCAAGTAGTTGAGTAGAAAGGCGCCCCTACTTTAGACCGCTTTGTAACGAGTGCACAGTTTTACTGAAATTTGCTCTTTAGTCCTTTACACTTAAACTTTAAATAGTCGTGCCACACTATCGACTCATTTTAAACGTCTTTTCTAAATTTGGTTTAATGTGTTAAACATGTGGCACTTTATGCTATTGGGTGTGGTTGTCACTTCATTTGAACCTGCCAGGAATCATTATCCGTAATAACTTGGTCTACTAATCTGCCTTGTACGTCAGGAAACCTGATCAATCTATATGTGTCTGTAAATCATTATTGGTCAATACAAGATGGGAAAGATTCTTGAAACCAATTCAGAACAAAGAGAATGTTTTATGTTCCCTTTATGAAAGTACTTGGATAAATGTGTGACGTTAAATATCTTCCATGTCTGTAGTAGGCTATTTCAACGGGAACAATATCTTCAGTCTTCAGAAAGTGAAATAATTTGTGGGCTATTTACTGTCTAAGCTAGCAAATACAGGGTAGGGCAAGGTTTGAATGCTTATAGAAGTTATTTTCTTGACTTTCTCTTCGAAGGTCAATTAATGATGCCAAACAATCCACCCCTTTTTCCTCTTTGCAGAGGCGTCCATTTTTAGGTCTTTCATACCAATAAACCTGCAGGCGTGCATAATGTTCAAACCTGCCTGGGAGCGGTAGAAATTCTCTGAAAACCTGCCTGCATATCAATTTTTGTACAGCTAGGGTAGAGAGGCCAGAACCTGTAATAATACAGGTATTAAACAGTAAGTTTTTACACATGGAGCAACGAAACGATTAATCATCTATTCAACAGCAGAACATGAGCAATTTGTACCATTTGTTTGCTAATATTCATCATCTTACTGCAATTACATTTCACTAAAAACGATTTTAGAAAAACTGCCTGCAAAATATTGCTGTGGAAAAAGCTGCCTGGGAACTTTGTTCCCACGTTCCCATGTTTATGCACGCCTGTAAACCTGTTACAAGTATCAAATGAGTAAAGAGTTTTGTTATTTAAGAATTTATTTTCTTCTTATTAAGGATTCTGGACTCCAGCATGTCGGATTCTTTCTCGGTAGCTGCAATATTTCTTGGGTTCTGACTTCAGAGAGTTGTCTTCGAAATCTTCCCAGAGATGACTTAGGCCATCCAATTCAATTTAAAGGTTTGTGGTGCATTTATTTTTTGACTTTTATGATCATTTCAGGAGTTTTTTCAGTAGATGATAGCCTTAAAGGTGGGGTTGAGAAACATTTGCTAAAGTAACAGAATTCAGCAGATATTTTGCGTCACTCTTGGAAACCTTAGTTTCTTGCTGTTGCAATTACGTTGTTCAGGACAGTATTTTAAAGTCTGCCTACAGTCTTAGCTTGTTTGTTGTCGTAAGTTGCTTTCATTTGTTTCATTTGAAGCTTGTTTTAGCTGCTATACTTACATGTTCTTCATGTTCTTTAGGCTGGCCAAGGTTACAGTTCTTTGTCACAGAAAATCTTGGTAGGCCGACTAGAGACTGGCATGTCCCTCTGCTAGGGAAGGAAAGAAAAGTTCCAGCGTACATCGAGGTAAACTTAACTTTAGCGTTTGATTTCTAACAGGGTGATATTGTCATCTATATTTGCTTTATAAAGTGCTAAAGTAACAGAATTCAGAAGATATTTTACATCACTTTCGGAAACCTTATTTTCTTGCTGTTGCAATTACGTTGTTCAGGACAGTATTGTAAAGTCTGCATACAGTCTGAGCTTGTTTGTTGTGATGTGTAAGATCCTTTTGTACTTGTATTCCTTATAGTATGATTCTATGCTGTACTATTCTTTTTGATTCGGTAGTATTGCGAAGATAAAGATGGTAGTGCACTTGGTGTTGTCATTTCAAGAGAAACAATGATCACACATACGCAGATGCTGGTTCAAGCTTGTCGTTATAACGAGGGTAAGTCCAACACCTGTCTTAGGATATTTTTAACCTTCTTCTTTGCAGTTTTTGCTTTATTTCGTTATTTCTCCATTCAAGGTTTGAATGTATAAATCATCTTGTTGTATCGAAGAACATTTAGAAATAGGATGTTATCAGGAAATTGATCGAGGATCATGTTTTACAGACTCATCATTGATGGCTAGGTCTGCACGTCTGCACGTCTGCACGTCTGCACGTCTCGTGGTTCAGCTTAACTGTCTTGTGGTTCAGCTTAACTGGACCACAAGATTGCTGTGTCAGAAAACATCCAGGCTCTGTTGCTTATGCTCAGGGTGCAGGAAAGGTCAAACCTTCCTCCGGATATCAGTTTCATTAGTTAACCTTCCTCATTTTGTCATCTCAATTGTGATATTTATAGCCCTAAAATTCATAAGCCAGTTGCTGTTCTGTTGCTAAAATTACCGAAAATTTTCTACGGTTTCTTATGAAAATTGCAAAAGCTTCCTCAAATATGACAGAAACAAGCGGTAGTGCCGAGACTTTTTCTGGACTCTGCTCATGCTTAACTTGTATTTGCTTTTCAGGTGATACAATAGTCAGTGCTCTTGACTACAAGCGCAGCGTGGGACTTTGGCATTCAGTGTGTGCGGTAAGTTTACGAAAATCTTTGAAATTCTGTCCATCCCAGAAACAACTCGTCCACAGATGAAATATATAGGTGCCATTTAAACATTCTTGACGTTTGTGGAATATAAAACTCATTCACCAGTATCCTAAGTGATTTAGCTTGCTTTGTTTTCATAAGTGTATTGTACGGTTTTTCTTAGCGCTTGGCTGCGCAAGGTTGTATTGACCTAGAAACTAAACGAATCATATCACATTTAGCTTATGATGTTATCAAATTATTTTTTGCAGAGTGTCCTGTTTGGAATGCATGTTATTTATGTTCCTCCATCGGTAACTTCACAAAACCCAGCGATGTGGATGTTAATGGCGAGCAAATACAAAGGTAGGGCTTTTGATTTTTGTTTGTATCTTGTTGGGGATACGAACAGGCTAAGTTGTAAGCCTCAAGGAATCCCCTAAAAAGTGCTCCAGATCGCATGCGCATTAACGATTTACTTCACTTACGTAATATGCAAATTAGCTTGACCGTTGAGAACAAGAGAAGAAACAAAAGCAGCCATGCGCATGACAACGTGAGCCCCAACGTCCCTTCGCTCTCAACAAAGCTGAAACACAATCAATCAAAACAATAGGGTCAGCACTCCCCAACAATATCGTTGAGATGAGATGAGATAATCAGGAGCAAACCTGCTAACAAGTGTCCTAAAATATTATCTACAAATTTGAAAAATCCTATCCATAAATGTTTTAACTGACTGATATCAAAGTAACTCTTGTGTTAATCCTTCATATGCCGAAACTAAGTTTTGATTTGTTTCGATAAACGCATGATCGATAAATCAAGAGCAAATTAAATCAAAATAAATTAGGAGCAAAATAAATTAGGAGCCTGTTCTTAAGCCCAAACCAGAGCCAATTGGTATTGGAGACCTGAATTTGGTAGGATATGCTTCCGTAAAAATTGCCCCTTGTTTTAGCTTCAATATATTATAAACTGCAACTATCTTCCTTCTGTGGACTTGGTTCTTGAAACCCTTGTTGTAATTATCTATGTCTATACTTAGTATAACACGGGTAAATCGTAAAACAACAGCTCATCTGTTTGTGTCTTATTTTCCCCAGCGACTTCTTGCCTCGTGTCCTCAAAGGAACTTCATTGGAGTTTACATGCAACAAGAGATCATCGAGATGTGAATTTCACAGCACTGAGAATGCTGTTACTTGCAGATAGAGCAAATCCATGTAAATATAGAAATATCATGTTTGTATATAGTGGTAATCAATTATTTTCATGTGTGTGTGTCACAAATTGTTCATCCAAATTCACCAGTGGTCCTTCGAAAGAGAGGTTAAACTTGGGGTCCCGTGCCTGGATGTTACATGCATAGTAGGCCTAAGTTAGTTAGAAATAATTTAAAAATAACTTTGCAGTCCTATTCACAATGATATCATGAATGAATGAATGAATGAATGAATGAATGAATGAATGAATGAACGAACGAATGAACGAATAACTGAATAAGTGCATGAATGGATGAATTAAAGTAGATATTATGGAGCTATTATTGTTTGTCGTCACGCTACTTATTGAGCGTGTTGCTACTTTCAGTTAAAGTTTTTAACGTTATGCTTTGTTTCACAGTATCTTATAGATCTGAGATTGAAAAGATTTATTAAAGTCAAGAGGGAAGGACTGCCTAAATTCTGGAGAATGTCTATGCCTAGAAGTGGAATGAATTTCAAGAATTTAAATGGTTTATGGTCCGTGGATTCCTTGGAACCTTTTTCTCAAAGCAATGTAGATGATGCTTCTGAGATGCTTTCTGAGAAGATTTTTGCTCTTTTTGTTTAATTCATTATGTATAATTTTCTCTCCAGGGTCGCTTTCCGCATGTGATGCATTCTTCAACACATTCGAACAGCGAGGATTACGAGCAGAAGTTCTATGTCCTTGTGCTTATTCACCTGAAACACTCACAATTGCAATTCGAAGGCCAGGACGTGCCGACACAGGTTCAAGTGGACGGGGGATTCTGTCTCTTACTGGATTAAGTCATGGTGTTGTACGTGTTGATAAAGAGGGATCTCTAACCGCATTGATATTACAGGACTGTGGACTTGTCGTTCCAGGAGGTTATATTTTTATGAATTTGTTTTAAAAACAATATAGCAAAATGATTGCTTTAAGCTATGTTCTTATCACTAAAATTTGTTTCTGTTCATCTTTATTACTTAGAATGGGTTCAAGCAGTACCTGACATTCAGGATAACGCTTCAAGTGATGTTTTTATTCCTTATCGCCATAACTCTCCGCTTCAACTGCATAAAAGTCACTGGTCCCTGAAAAACGTTCACTCTTTGATTAGATTTGTCCTTCATGCCCCTTTGCTTTGTATTGCAAGAATTCAGTTGTTTTTGCACTGCCTAACAGTTTGGTGCTGTCTCAGCTGTGCATTTAAAGAAACTTCAAACACTGATTTCTTGTTAACTTTTGCAACAAATGAGCCTTAAGTACGATTTACTCCTGGTTTTCTGATGATTTTAAGAATAGACCTTGTTTGCGTCCGATGCAAGGTCAAAGACCACATAAGAATAGAAAGAATCTATCATGTTCTTTGGGAACCAAGTTGGCTTTGTTGTGTTCTGATGTTGATGTGATGTTATTTTGCAGCCAAAGTTGCAGTCCTCAAATTAGATGGAAATAACGAATTGTGTAAAGTTGACGAAGTTGGGGAATTATGCATATCAAGTAAAACTGTTGGGAATGGATTTTGGGGATTGGTCGGAAAGACAAAGCAGATTTTCAATGTGAGTTTGTATTATCGTTGTATAATTGTTTTAGCCCTGGGAGATAAAATTCTACAACCAGCAGCAGTCCTTTAACAAAGGAGGTATAAGGCGCCTCCTTGGGTTCTATACCCTCATGGGTTGCCATGGGGCAAGGCATATAACCCATCTGCCTCCCTGACCAGGGTAATAGTTCACGCATTCGGCAGCAGCAGTATGCATTGGACTACTAGCAGATGAGCTTGTTGTCAATGGTAGGTGTTCCGGCGTCCCTGACCTCATTAGATAGGTCATGCCCTATAATAATAAGGATAATGAATTTGTTTAAAGTTAGATAAAAAGCATAGTTTACTCTAAGAATAGGGTTACTAATTCAAATCAACTATGTGAAAATTCAATATTTTGCTATTTCAACTAGCTACATAGTTACAGATGTTATGGTTAAAATTGTCTCCATTCCATTGTTTGATTTGAACTTTGAACGAGGCTATAGATTGGCTCGACTTTATCTCATCAGATATAGTGTTCCAACAGCCCTCTAGTTAGTTTGTGCTTTGGTGAAGAAGACAACAGAGACCACTTCACCCAGTTTACTCCCTAGTTAACGTCTCTATAGACAGAGCATTAAAGAAGAATCGTTTGGCAACCAATGTTCTGCCTTTGTTACTTATTTAAAGGCAGGATATTCATCGACATTAAATATTTCTATTTTTTATTTCAGTTACATCCGAATCTTGGCGATGGAGAAGTATCATCAGAACCTTATGTTTTGACTGGCCTGTTAGGATTTTTAGGCCCGGTGAGTGGCTGCTTTCAATAACGCAGTAAATATCTCAGTCTTACTCACTGTTGTAAATTTATATAATTTATGACTTTACACCTTTTTTCTGGCGTTTTTAGCGCGACGGTTGGGACCAAGAATGGACCCATTCCCTTTGATATAAATGCCAAATGGTATAAATGGAAAGTAACCTCGCTGGCAAGGCTAGAGGTCCTAATAAAGTAGGAACTTCGACAAAATGTTTTGCATTGGACGAATGATTTCAGGTGTAAATTGTTCTCTGACATGATACCTCAGACGTGTAAATAGACATAGACGCAATAATGGACCTTTTAGCTATTCTATCAAAGAATGTGGATCGATCGATATTCGTATACATTTTGTAGAATTTTCGAATGTGCACAAAAGCAATGGAAGNGACATGATACCTCAGACGTGTAAATAGACATAGACGCAATAATGGACCTTTTAGCTATTCTATCAAAGAATGTGGATCGATCGATATTCGTATACATTTTGTAGAATTTTCGAATGTGCACAAAAGCAATGGAAGATCTGACGCCACTTAATCGAACACTTCGCATAGAATATACCAAAATATCGCTCGCCCCAGACTCTTTTTTAGAATAGCTAAAAGGTCCATTGCAGAAATGCAGAAACTCGAATCTTTTGAACCCTGGCTTGGATTTGTTTTGAAAATGAATATATCATTCCTTGCAGGGTGGATTAGTTTTCGTTTCTGGGACTGTCGAAGGCCTGATGACAGTCAAAGGAAGAAAACACAACGCTGAGGATATTAAATCAACTGTATTAGCTGTGGATCCAATTAAATTTGTTCATAAAGGAAGGTGAGAATCATGATAATTTCGTTATTTTTTTACGCCATTCAACTTTGATATTTATCCATAATTCTATATTTCCCAGAAAATATTAGATTATTTTTACCTGAGTGATTAATTTTTATGTCGGAACATATGAAAATATGAGAATGAATCTGCTTTTTGTTTTTTAGGATAGCAGTATTTTCATCTGTTATTCTGAAAGAGGAACGGATCATTGTTGTCGCTGAACAGAAATCAACATGCACGGAAGAAGAGGTAAAATGATTTTATTTTCTTTTTTTGTTCAGATCCTCCTTTATCGTCATGAATTGGAATGTTGATCATTGCGCAAGACGATGATCGTTAGTCATCATTTGATAAGATGATCCCTTACAGTAAAAACCCGCATATAAGAACCACCCACTTATAAGAACCTAAGGCCTAAAATGTTCTAATTTTACCCCATTACAGAAGAACCTACTCATCCTGAAATTCAAGGAAGGTTCTTATCTTTAAAAAAATTAAATGTAAACTACTGGTTGGTAATAAATATGTGATAAAATGTTTTAAGAAATTTAGCCAAATACAGAAGTAGATACAAAGCATATGGAAAAAATTCCTTCTATAAATGGATTTGATACAGATAAGGCTAGGTAGATAAGGTTGTTCTTTATAAAATTGTGTCATGATAGTGAGTACGTGAAAACCTCGTTTTCTTATATTTGGCTTAAATTCCCGAAGATCTGTGATTAATTCTTTTGATAAGATCCTATTTAAGAACCTTGCATCCTGTTTTCAAGAATAGTATCATATGCATAAGAACCTAAACAGGGTGATTTCAAAATGTAAGGTTCTTATATGCGGGTTTTTACTGTATGTGGATCAATCACCTTTCTCCTTGTTTTCAGCAAAAGCAACAGAAAAAATTGCATTTTAAGGCATTCATCAGCTTTTTGTTCTCTTTTGTCCAGTTCTCAGATTTTTGTTGAAAATTTTAGCTTTCTTTAGATGACCTCATTTCCTTGCAATTTCATTGGCAGAGCTTCCAGTGGATGAGTCACGTGCTTCCAGCTGTAGATGGCATTCATGCAGTGAGTTGTTATATTTTCTCTAAAAAGTTATGACTTAGATTCAGCCAAGAAATGCGAGCAGAGAAAAAGAAGCGATTTTCCTTTCTGGTAGCTCAAGAAAGATTTCAGCGTTTTTTTGAATATACCAAAGAAGATGAAAAGAGGCATTTATGCATCCAGTTTTGAACAATCACGTTTTTTTTACATACCAAGACCTTTCCAGAATTTTTAGATTTAAGATTCTAAACAGTAACGTCTCTCGTAGGTTGGAATTTACTGTTTGTGTCTCGTTGCTCCAGATGGACTTCCCAGGGTAAATCATTTGAAGATGCTTTATTTTGTATCTCTTTAATTGTAACATCCGTCTTGGATCTTTGTTATAAGAACCTTCATTTCAAGCTTCACAATTAATTCATAAAAAGTTAGTTACTATTTGGAATCATTTGACTTGGCTCCCATACTCTTCTCGTTTTATTGTTTTAAATTTCAAAGAAAATTGAATTGAATTGAATTTCCACTCAAAAACAGTGCATATTTTATTTTTAATTTGGGAGTAATTTTTTGTCCAGGTTATTTCATCTTTGAACGTAACAATGACCATATCCAGTTGTTTACGTTATATCTCTTTCTTTTTCAGTATAGCAGCGGTTCAATTAGCGTACATGAAACAAAACAGAAATTCCTAGAAGGCTCGTTACATCCTGTAAATGTACTGATGTGTCCTCATACAACTGTTACAAATTTACCGAAGCCACGACAAAAATTTTCAGGTATGTCTCATATTCTGTTTTTTGTAAGTTTGCCATGCAGTTGTCATCGATACAGTAATAGCCTCCCGTCCCGCTGTCAGTTCTTGTAGAATTAGATAATGCTATGTTTTATTTCACCCTCCCCTAACTCTGACCCTTATTAGGGGGTGCTCTCTCCTCGATTAGTCTACCTACTGAGAGAGCTCCTCCTTAAGAAATTCCTCTCCATACGAAATTCTATGTACTCTTATTGTGAAATTTGTCATTTTTTTTCATCTGTTGTAATTTTTTATTCTGGTTAATTGTATGTATTTTAGAAAGATTTTTGTATGTAGTGGAATTTTAGAATTAAACTGAGATGAACTTATTTTGTCCTGATAGACCTTTTAGCTATTCTAAAAAAAACCGTGGATCGAACGATGTTTTTATAAGATTTTGTAGATTTTTTGAATGTGCACAATAGTGGTGATAGAAGCTATAACACCACTCAAACGAACCCCTTCGTATAAGAATGTGGAAAAATATCGCTCGATCCAGACTCTTTTGAAGAATAGTTAGATGGTCTATTGTGCTACTGAAATATTGCCTAGTGATTTTATTAACTGTGGTGACTTGCCATCTTGAATGCTTTTAATGTTTTATTGCAGAGCCTGGACCAGCACAAGCAATGGTAGGCAATTTAGTGAAGGGAACGCGAATAGCTCATGCAATTGGAAGAGAAATAGGGGAAAAAGATGAATCAGATTTAGCTAAAAAAGTAAGTCTAATTTAATAATATTTGATAGTTCTTTCTAATCAACCCTATGTAGCAGTTTCTTCATCTTTCCTTGCTGATAAAAAGGTATTTTTCAATTTAAAATACTCGCAATTTCCCGTTATTGGGAAATATAAAAAAAAAAAAAAAAAAAAAAAAAAAAAAAAAAAA